>PVIR01025867.1:0-24700 GCA_004026965.1 Petromus typicus | reverse complement strand
CCCAGTAAGCAAGACAGCCCCATCTTGTGAAGCACTGAACACCACACTTCGGTCAAGGTCACCCGAAAAGACCTCACCTCCTTCTCCACAAGGGACACTAAGCCCTGCACTGGACTCATATCTCCACATTCTGCCCAGTCTCTTTAAACCTATCAGTTTTCCTTAAAACATGCCAGAGGTCTGGAAGCAGTCCCATCTCCAGTGCCCCTGGGTTTGCAGGCTGGACAAGCTTAGGCAGTTGCTGAGGACTGGGGCATGCCCTGGCCCAGTGTCCCTCTCTGCTCCATTCAAAAATGCTTATGGGACCAGGGATTTAGCTCAGTGTTCCAGTGCCTGCCTTGCAAGTGCAAGGTCCCTAGTTTGATCCCTGGTAACCATACACCGCAATGCTGGGCGTGGAGACTCACATCCACCAGCAATCAATAACACTTGACACAGTGCCAAGTGCGGTGGCTCACACCTGCAATCCCAGAACCTGGGAGGCAGAGGCAGGAGGATTGCTGTGAGTTTGAGACTGGCCTGGCTATATAGTGAGCTCAGGGCCAGCCTGAACTACAAAGTGAGACCCTATCTCGAAAGCAAAACAAAAAAAGTTTAGGATGAGACCTTGTTAAGTATTTGCCCTTTTCTCTGAATTCCTTGCGGGGCAGATGCCAGTAGCTCATCTTTATTTTGATTTTTTAAAATCTCTTCATCTCTAATATTAAAGACTTTAGAGGCTGTCTAAAAAACATTTTTAAGGTGTGGTCCATTTTCCAATTAAGGGGGTTTTCTTCATTCCTCTTTTAGTTTTTTGAGATGGTGTTGCTGTGTACTTCAGGCTGGCCTGGAGCTCACGATGTAGCCCAGGCTGGCCTGAAACTCAAAGCAATTCTCCTGCTTCAGCATCCGGAGTGTTGGAATATAGGCACGTGCCACCATGCCCACCTCCTAATCTACCTTTTAACTGCTGTCTTTTTCATCTCCTCTGTTATATGTGAGAGAAAGAGGGACTTTTTGTCTGAGTGAGAGCAGTCAGGTTGGTGAATCCATTTAACCTTAATGCTGTTTTAATCGGGATGATGGAGGGGCTAGATGCACTTCAGGTTGGGTTCCAAGCACAGAGAGAATCAGCAAAAGCCACAGCTGTGGCCCAGATGTGTGTCTCGTCTTTGGCGGGGAGGAGGGGAGGGTGTAGACACTGAGCCTAGGGGAGCGAGGGCTGACATTCTCTGATGTAAGGTGCAGGGTCTGGTGTGGGAGGGCCTGGGCAGGTCCTGGGGGGCAGGTCAGAAAGCGAGGCTGGGATGTGAACGTGGCGATGCCTTCCGCCCCCTGCCTGCCATGGAGAGGCTGGAGCCTGCCGCGGTTGGGGTTCAGGAGGAAGTCGGCAGGTGGGAGAGTGGGTGGTGGGTAGCAGGCGGCAGAGAAAAGGTGAAGGGGGATGGGAGACGCCCGATGATAGAGTTGGGGAAGAAGTGGACGTGGTTTGAGGGGTGTGGAGTGGCTGTGCACAGTCAGCAGGATCAAGACAAGTTCAAGAAGGAACGGAAGTCTAGTTGGGTTGTTTGGAAAGTTATATAAGATTGGCACAGAGAAGGTCCACCATGAAAATTTTTGAATAGCCTCTAACAAGTGATATTAGATGCTTGCTATTGTACTGGGTAAAGTTGTCTACATCTTGAAGTATTTGGAAATCAAACATGCCATTCTCAGACCATCAGTAATTATTATCTAGTTGGTACTGGGAGCAGACTGCTGAAGAAGAAAAAGGTTTTTTCTTTGGGGAGTTTTTGTTTGTTTGGTTGGCTTGATGACTCCCTCTCTGACAGAGGGTTTGTAAGTTCTTAAAGCGACAGGCTGCCCCACCTGTAGGTGGTGGAGCTATCTGCACGGGACTGGGTGAGACTTGGAGGCAGACAGAGGTGGAATCACAGAGAGTCTATGGTTCCGGGCCTGTGTGACTGCTCACAGTGACGGGACTCCAGCGGCACAGTGGGGTCTGGGCACCCTGAGGGCCAGGCCAGAGGGACAGCTCCCAGGCCAGGGAGACACCCAGACCTACCTCCAGAATTTTCAGAGGGACCAAGGAAAATAGACAAGGTCCTGGGAGGTTACTGAGTGACTCCCTAACTCAAAGAGGCCGCCTGGGTCAACAAAGCAAGGGTGGCTAAGAACGGGTCACTAAAATGTTAGTTTATGACCCAGAGGTCAAGATGGTGACCTGGAGATGACAGACCAAAGCAGAGGGATTTATTAGTGTGGCAGCATGGGGGTGGGGTGGGGCCAGACACAGAGCTGGGCCTGGAACCGAGTTGAAGTCTAGATCGAAAGTCAGACACCAGGGGGCGCGCTGAACTAACAATTAGTTTTTTATTCCAGAGAGAGATTGAGAGAGAGAGAGAGAGACTGAGTGTGCGTGTGTGCGTGTGTGTGTGTGTGTGTGCGTGTGTGTGTGTGTGCGTGTGTGCGTGTGTGCGTGCGTGCGTGCGTGTGTGTGTGTGTGTGTGTGTGTGTGTCTGTGTCTGTGTCTGTGTCTGTGTCTGTGTGTCTGTGCGTTGGGTGAAGGTATCATTTAGACTCTGGCATTAAAACCCATCCTACACCTGTCTGCTTCGTTGTCCTTTCTTATACATCAGATAGTAAGTCTATCTGTGGTTGTTAAAGCTGTGTTCTAAACTTGAAAAGATCTGAAGATATTCTTTTTTTTTTTTCCTGGTCACTGCTGTTAAACTATGAAGACCTGTTAAAGGCACTATTATGTGGATTAAAAGGTTGTATATAGCCAGGCAAGATGATGCGTCCCTGTAATTCCAGTATTCCTCGAGGTTGAAGCCGCAGCATTGCGATTTCAAGCCCAGTCTGGGCAGTTAGTGAGACCCTGCCTCAATTTCTTTTTGAAGTTATTTTAAAGAGTGAGGCATAGGTCGATGCAAAGGCCCTGGGATGGTTCCCAGTACTGAAAAAACGTGCATCTATAAGCAAAGGAGATTCCCAGTGGTCCTGATATGTCATAAGTAAAGACTTTTTTAAAATGTTATATTAAAAAAAGATAACTGAACTGCTTTGCCAGTTGCGGAACTCTCATTTGAATTCTAACCATGGCTATTCTAGGTGTTTGATCATCCAGTTTTTATTCTTTTCTGAGCATTTGAAGTCAAACTCATGAATAAGGTTCTGGTTCGTTCTACAGTAAAACTGATTTCTCATGGATTATGTTTGGTGAAAATTTTTATGATTAAAATTATGTTTCTTGGTTCAAACTGTTCCACAAATTAAAGTGGTTTTTACTTTTGTGTATAGTTTCCTTGTAAAACTGTGACTGTAGCCTCTTGGAATTAAACAGAAGTACAACTAACAAAAAATCAGGTACAATGTTTTTAGGTAGTAGCCATCACCTACAAAACACAGAAGAGTAAATGAAACATGGCCTCCGGGGGAACTTCTGAACCTCTTTCTTGCTCCGCTGGGCCTAAAAGTCCTAGGACACTGTTGGTCACTTCACTGAGGCTAAAAAGGCCAACAAGCAGAGCAAGATTCCAGACAAGTTCGAAATGTAGGCTGAGGAGGACGAATCAGTCATGTCTCTGAAGGAACTCTCACAAAGACAAGATTGGATGCATGGGAAACAGCCATTGTCAAAATCAAGATGGAGGGGGCCGGGGAGTTAGCTCAGTGGTTCGGGCGCCTGTCTTGCAAGCGCAAGGGCCCGGGTTCGATTCCCTGGTAACCACATAACAATACTGACCCAGCAGCAACCAGTACCACATACCGCAGTGCCGGGCGTGGTGGCTCACGCCTGTAATCCCAGCACTCGGGAGGCAGAGGCAGGAAGATTGCTGTGATGTGAGTTGGAGGCTGAGCTCAGGGCCAGCCTGAACCACAAAGCGAGACCCTGTCTCAAAAAACCTAAAAAAAAAAAAAATCAAGATGGAGTCTCTTGGTTCAGCTTTACTAAAAAATAAAGGCAAAGAATGGCAAGAGAAATGGTCACAAAAAGCTCTGCCAAGTTGTGAACTTGTCCTCAGCTGATCTGAGCTCAGTCCAGCAGGGCTGCCACTGGCATACCCTCATCGTGAGACACCCACTCCAGAGACGGTTTTACACACTCAGGATAGTGCAAAGCTGGGTGTGTGATGCAGTCCAGAAAAACAGTGGTTGCTAGCCAGGTTAGCAACTAATACACAGTGATGCACATTGCTGGTGTGCGGTGAGCAGCCTCTGTCCTATCTATCAGCCTTCCATGGTGTCTGTAACCAGCTTTCGTGATGTGACAGTGATGCCGCTGCTCACAGGTACAGCTGGACAACAGCTATAAACTTGAATTTAATTTCATCTTCCTTCAGAGGCAAGAAATACCATGTATTTGGTGTGGTATAAAAACAGATGAATATCGGGGGCCGGGGAGTTAGCTCAGTGGTTCCGGTGCCTGTCTTGCAAGCGCAAGGGCCCGGGTTCGATTCCCCGGTAACCACATAACAATACTGGGTGTGGAGCCTCACGCCCAGCAGCAACCAGTACCACATACCACAGTGCCGGGCGTGGTGGTTCACGCCTGTCATCCCAGCACTCGGGAGGCAGAGGCAGGAGGATTGTGATGTGAGTAGGAGGCTGAGCTCAGGGCCAGCCTGAACCACAAAGCGAGACCCTGTCTCACAAAACCTAAAAAAACAAAACAAAACAAAACAAAAAAAAACAGATGAATATAGCCAGGTGTGGTAGTGCATGCCTGTAATTCCAGCACTCAGGAAGCCAAGGCAAGAGGATCTCTGCAAGTTCCAGGCCAGTGTGAGTTACATAGTTCAAAGCCAGCCTGAACTATGCAGTGAGAGTCTGTCTCAAAAACCAAACCAGGGCCGGGGAGTTAGCTCAGTGGTTCCGGCGCCTGTCTTGCAAGTGCTAGGGCCCAGGTTCGATCCCTGGTAACCACATAACAATACTGGGCGTGGAGACTCACCCCAGCAGCAACCAGCACCACATACCACAGTGCCGGGCGTGGTGGCTCACGCCTGTAATCCCAGCACTCGGGAGGCAGAGGCAGGAGGATTGTGATGTGAGTTGGAGGCTGAGCTCAGGGCCAGCCTGAACTACAAAGCGAGACCTTGTCTCAAAAAAAAAAAAACAACAAACCCAAACCAAAGCAAATCAAGGAAAACAAAATGAAGCAAAAGACAGCTGAACAGGGCTGGGGATTTAGCTCAAGTGGCACCATGCCTACTTTGGCAATACAAATCCCCAGTACCATACACATATAAAAAAAGTTGAATATAGCTAGATCTTTCTTGGGAGATACTCTGGTGGTTTGGGTCAGCTGAGGTACTTAGACTCTCATGGAGTGAAATGTTGTGTTTAAGGACCAGAGTGTCTAGGTCAATACCATCTAACAGGTTAGATGGGGAACGATGGAATTCTCACTGTCTGTAAACTGCCATCCTACCCATGTGACATCGTGGGAAGAAAACAACAGGCCCCGCTGGGACTTGAACCCAGGATCTCCTGTTTACAAGACAGGTGCTTTAACCACCTAAGCCACGGAGCCCACCTTAGTGGCATGTCCTAAAATATCTGTACTCACCTTAGTTCAGCTCTTGGGCCCCAAGCAGCTTTGCGGGAGGCAGTGAGCCATGCGGTGCTCGGGACTGCGTCCCAGAGCTGGAGCGCCGGGCTGTAGGATTCCAGGCCTGAAAACAGACCTCCGCCTGCACCAGCCTAGGGAAGGCCCCGGGGCTCCGAGGGACGGCGGCTGCTGCCCCGGAGCGCCATCGGCCCGAGCTGTTATCTGGGCCTGTGGGCTAGTAAAGAAGGGAACACGTCCCAGGCTGAGGAAGGGAACGTCTAGATCCTCGGGCACCCCAGCCTTGTGTCCCAAATGCATTGTTTCACAATTAATTCTGGAGTTTCTGCGAAGCTGCAAGGTTCCGAGCGGGGTGGAGACCTTCCCTCCTGGGCCCCTGAGAGGAGGCTAATGTTCCTCCGCGGGAGGCTAGCAACCCGGCCTGGTGGGCGCTCCATCCGCCAGCACCCTCGACATTTACATTGGTTACAAGCATGGATTTTTTTTTGAGACTAAGAATTTACATGTTACAAACGCGTTCGTGCGGATTGGCAATATATGTGAATAACTGCTGCTCTCCAAACGCAGTTGGACACACTGCAGAACAGCGCCAGACTGGCAGTGACCAACTCTGCCTGGGCCGCGGCCAGAGGAACACCGGGTCAAGACTCCGTTGGAAGCGCCGTCACAAGAGGAAGTCCAAGCATGAAGGAGACGCACATAATAAATCTGGGAATCTGAGAGGCAACAGACTATCAGACAGAGTTGGGTTGTTCAAAACTGGCCCTGGGCTAACTGGACTGCCTTCTAGGAAAATAAAAGTTAACCCAGCATTCCACCTGTGACACTAAAATCACTTTCAGGTGGGCGCCACTTGTAAAGATGACGAATGGAAGCCCACGAATATAATTACCAGAACTGGCAACACAGAAGGTTTGCATAACTTGCACAGGAAACTTTTTTCACACAAAATAGTAGTTGGATGTAATTCACTACATTAAAAAAAAAATCTGCCTGGATTTACTCTCATCCCCTCAAAAAGTGTATAAACAAATATAAATAAACAAATGCAAAATGGAAGAGCTGCGGGAGCGTATTTCCGGTTGAGTTCAGGGAGTTAGGCTTTTCTGATGCACAGAAGGCCCATTCCCTGAGCTTCAACTCAACAGGAAACGTGCAGGCGGAGTAAACGCGAATGCAGGGAGCTGGAGAAAACGGCTGTAACACCAAGAGATGTTTAGTGCACCTCAGAATGAGAGAAATCGTAAAACGAAACCATAAAACTGCACTAAAATTATGTTTTTAACCCATCAGATTGACAGATCAAAGCAACTGACAACAAGGGCTGGTGTCCTAGGACTCCTTGAAGGTACCGCATCACTCTCCTGGGGCTCCTGTAAAAAGTTACCACACATTTGGTGTCTTAAAGCAAAAGAAATTCATTTACTCATATTTTAAGAGGCCAGAAGTCCAGACCTGGGGCCCTGGCCTTCCTCACCCGGGAGAAGGCTAACCGGGTTAGGCGCTGCCCGGCCAGCTTGCCGAGGGGCCTCGAGGCCTGGTGGTGGCGCCCCCTCCTGGCTGCCTCTTGTGTCTCCACTCAGGGGCACGTCCCTGCGTGTGGCCCCGCTGTCTCCACCTCAAGATCCTTAACGATTTCTTCTGCAAGATTCTGATTTTTTCCCCATATAAGGTAATATTCACGGTTTCAGGAGCCAGAACGTTGATATCTAGGGGAAGGCGGGGCATTTCTGAGCCTATCACCGGCACTAACATGCTTCTTCTACCTTCAATGTGTGATTTAGGCAGGGAGGAAATGATCACGGCTCTCTTCTCTGAAAATGGTGGTTGCTAGGATTTTCTTGCCCTCTGTTGAGCATAAACATGATCATGTGTAAAAACTTCGACAGGGTCTGGTTCTCAGAGGGATACGAGCCGCTGGGCCCACCCCTCCGTGGTGCACCGGTGCCAGGGCCAGGGGAAGGTGAGAAAACAGACAGATGTAGGTGGAAAATAAACCCTCGTGCAACCCCGGGCTCTGGTTAGGGTTAGCTCTAGGGTAATTGTCTCTTCGAGCACAAAGAACGGAGCTGCAGCGTTATCTGCTAGCGAACCGTATATGAAGCCCGCAAGAAGCCTGGCAGCGGTGGGATTCGAACCCACGCCCCCGAAGAGACTGGAGCCTTAGTCCAGCGCCTTAGACCGCTCGGCCACGCTACCCGGCGCTGCGGCGCGGCCCCCCGTCCCGGAGCCGTGCACGGCTCAGACGCCGCGTCTGCCGCGTGCGAAGCGGAAGCGCCCGCAGAAAGCCAGGCCCGCGCGAACTCCGCCAGGCCCGCACGGCTGCTCCCAAGGTGTGCGGCCGCCGTGGGGCTCGCTTCGTGATCGCCGGCCACTGTGGTGTTGGGCGTCCGGGGTGCTCAGTGCTCCTGTGAGCTGCCCTTGCGGTCTGCAGGAGAAGACACGTTTAAAACTGAGTAACTCACAGGAGAGCCCCAAGTTCTTCCTGTGCCTCGCGTGGCGGGCGGCGGGGAGGACACGGCGCAGCGCGCTGCTCACACGCCCGTGCCGCCGCGACAGTCAACCCGCAGGGATTTGAACGTACAGAAGTCAGTCATTTTGACAGTCAGCACTAGGACTAGTACCACCTTAGCACAGTACACAGCGTGTCAGTCTCCTAATCTGAGGGTCCTGAGTTTGAGCCTCAGAGGAACAAAGAAGCTTTTGTTTCTCGCTGAGAAACTATACTACCAGACTGCAGGACAGCTTTGATAGTAAAGGAGGCTGCAGACCTCAACAACGTGCTGATTCCTCCAGTATTGCTTTCATTGTGAGCAAGGCGGTTCAGGTTTTTCATTTAAATTTGTTTTCGTCAGTGCGTGTTTGCACTGCCTACTGTTCCAACTCCAAGTGTGGAGTACGTGCAGCTGCAGAACACCCCTCGCTCCCTTGTACCTCACCTTCTTCCCACGCCTTCATCGCCCTTCCACCTCTTGCTTTTCAGTTGTGAAAGACCCTTCTTCCCGTTTCCTATTTCCTGGCTTTCATTTTGCTCTTTAATTTATTAATTCTTAGGTTTCTCATATAAGAGAACCTACGTGTCTGATTTATTTCCTTAATGTTGTGGCCTCAAGGTGCAGCCATTTCTCATGAACGTCTCAAATGAACCCCTCTTTGTGGCTGCATAGTCTGCACCTGAACACACACATCTTCACATGCCACATGAACTGCTGCTCTGGCAAGCTGCAGATTTAGGGACATAAAACACAAGCAGGCCCCTGGGGGTGCAGACCCGTGTTTTTTCAGCTGGAGAAGGCTGGTCGGAGTCTGCAGCAGGGCACTTGCGGGAGGACCACAGTACGAACTGGGCAATCCTGCTTGCTCGGGTTTGAGCTGCAGGGACAGGAGACACCACAAGAGCAGCCCCTGTAGAGCTGTCCCCACAGCACTAGCTGCACAGCAATGAAGGCCAGAGACCCTGGGACCAAACCCTTCTCTGATAGGACCAGGACCCCACAGGCTGTCACGGCACTGTGGAGAGTGGACGCGGCCCGGGTCACTGCAGGCTGGAGAAATCTGCAGGAGCTGCTCCAGCCAGAGAAGGCCAGGCCACCTTGATGGCATGTCCATGCACCCTGTGGACGTCCCACACCATAGGTGAGAGGCACAAGAGGCCTACCAGACAGGACGTCCCCCAGACTGTGAGTTCTGCCCTGTGTAGAGGGCCATCCTGCCTGCCACTCACACTGGGTACCACTGAGCTCGGTCTGGTCTGGCTGAGCCCGGAAGCAGTCTCAGTGGATGCCGCCGCTCTCCCTCCCTGCCGGGCACTCTCAGGACTGCTGTGACTCAGCGCAGTGAACGTAGGGCCTTTGTAATTATCCTGTCTTACTACTTAGAGTATATAGAATTTTTATATATGGCATATAAGTTACTATTTGTAGTATATAGTCTCACCGCGATAGTTTTCATTAAGATTTTAAAAACATTCACCAGTGAATTGACCCAAGAGATGAAAGCATGCTTTCTGATCGCCCTGCCCCCTCCTATACACTCCCCACACTCTTTCCTTGCTTTATTTTCTCCACAGACTCCATTCTACATATTTCTTCTTTTTTCTTTCATTTACTTTTTGTAAGGTAAGGTCCATCAGAGCTGTGGTTGTTACTGGCTTGCTCCCTGCTGTGTCGCCTGCCTTTGGAAATCCGCGGGCACACAGAAGACAGGCAGAGAATGTGTGTGGAACTCCTGGATGCTCGAGTGGAGGTGGAAAGGGGCCGTGACGCCCCGGATGAGGCTGGGCTCCTTCGCTATCTGGTGCAAGCCTCCCCTCGCTTCTCACCGGCCGTCCTGTCTCGGGAGTGCTCAGGTCCCGGCACTGGCCTTCCAGTTCGCGGCCCCGTGTAGGGTTTTGCAATCCCCCCCTTAGGATTAACATGTGCGAACACTGGGCTAGAGTCCAGCTCTGTGGGAGTCGGAGCGCTGGCCGGGCCTAGCACGGCGGCCATGTGGGGGACTAGAGTCCCTCTGCAGCCAGCAGGAGAGTAGGAATTTTCTGTCTTATGAAATCAGTTATAGAGCTGGGGATGGATGGTTTCTAAATGGGTCATGTATGTCTTGGTGCTTTAATCTGAGCACATTCTGGGTGCTTACACACATTTTAGTGTGTTTTTTTTTTTTTTTTTCGAGACAGAGTCTCGCTTTGTAGTTGAGGCTGGCCCTGAGCTCAGCCTCAAACTCACATCACAGCAATCCTCCTGCCTCTGCCTCCCGAGTGCTGGGATTACAGACGTGAACCACCACGCCCGGCACTGTGGTATGTGTGGTACTGGTTGCTGCTGGGCTGAGTCTCCACGCCCAGTATTGTTATGTGGTTACCGGGGAATCGAACCCGGGTCCTTGCACTTGCAAGACAGGCGCCGGAACCACTGAGCTAAATCCCCAGCCCCTTACACACATTTTAATGAATGTGGAAACTGATCGAGGCAGCTCCATTCATTATTTTTTGGCAGGGTGTTGCATTTGAATTAGCACTTTACCAAGCTAGTTTCTCTCAAAAGTAAGCAACATGAGCAAGTGGTAACGAATCTACTCCTGGTGAGCACGGTCATGTTGTAAATCTGAGATCAGTTGAAAGACCATAAGGGCCAAACGAACAAAAACCTTGCAACACCAACCCGTGGGACTCAGAGGACCCGCGGGAGTGGAACCAGGTCTCCTAGTGAGGGACAGGCACTCTGGTCAGCGGTGCTGGGGGGACTGGATCTGCTCACATCACCCGGGGTCAGCTGTCTTCAGAATGCAACCGATCCCTACCTCTGCCTGGTGTCGGTGGTGGGCACCCTTGCCACGTCCTAACCCAGACACATGCCAGCGGCCTCTCTGCTAGGACCCCCGGTCCCTGTCCCAAGTGCTGCCCCTATCCGCCTCGTCAGGGCAGTGCAGGACACGCGGCTGTCCAGAGCACTGCCCGCTGCATCTTCTCCTACAGTTCTGGCCTCCGTGGGGGGCACATCTGGAGCCTGCTGAGGACTAAGCTCCCTGGAGGTTCCTGGGCGGAGGACAGAGGAGCAAAGGCTCAAGCCAAACTCCCCTTCTCGCCACCCGGGATGGGGGAAGGGGAGGATTCCTCGGGTCGCAGGCCATTCTTCCTTACAAGATTTTAACTTAAGGAAAACAAGACATCTAAGCACTTTCCATCTCACATGTTGCCTGCCACTTAGGCATTTGAAGGTCCTAAAAGCTATTTTCCTGATTGTTTCTGGGGCCGTCAGTGGATTTTCATGGTTCTGCTTAGCAGACAGCAGGACTTGGATCTCCTAATGTACAGCATAGTGAGGATACATTTCCTGTGCTTTTTGAGTGTAGGACATAGCGTAAAGTGCAAGCACCGTGTGTCAAAATAATTTAAGAAAGAAACAGCTACTTTACTTCCTCACCTAGTCTTTCCTTGGTGTCTGATTTTCTGAAATGTGAGTCTGCTGTAGAAGTCTGGGTCATAAATAAGCAAGGCTGATGTCTGAATAAGTAGTTTTTATTATGCTTTCACTTGTTGCTACGGGTACCCCTGTTGCTTTTGGATCACAAGAAAAGCTCTACAGCACTTTTGGGTAAAACAAAATATAGAAGGACAGACCAAGGGGGCCGGGGCAGAGGCCACGTGACAGGACAGGAACTCCGGCTGGGCAGAGTGGGTGTCCAGGAAATGGGTACAGAGCCCTGCTGTAATTTGAGACAGTGACAGAATGAGGAGAGCGCCATCCTCCAGAAGGAAGGGCCATCTCTACCTGGTGTCCTGACCAGAATGCACAAGGGACAAACACCAGGGAAGGTCCCGCTAGGCAGGGTCCAGTAAGGGCCGTCAGGACCCACACTGGGAGACCCCTCCTTCCTGCTGTCTGCCTCAGAGCTCTGGCCAGCGCGGGCTGGAGGAGCTCACGGAAGAGAGTGCGGGGACACCGCCACTGGCGGGGGCTGGGCGGGGACAGGGGGCCTGGGCTCTGCATCCCTCACTGTCAGAGCTGAGGATGGGGAGAACTTCCAAGACTGCTTTTTTAGGGACATGGGGGGGGGGGTCTGAGACATCCCCTAAAATGTTATTGGGAGAAACTTAGTATCTGGGGATCAGAAATTTGGGTAGGTAAGTTTTATTCCCTTAATCCTCAGGCTTACACACAAACGCCTATGTGTGTGTCCAGATGCGGCTCACACGTGCACAGGCTCCGGTGATGTGCAGCCTGGCTGGGAGGAGGGGAGCAAAGACGGGCCCCGGGTTAGACTTGTGCTCAGGTGGAGAGGCACAGGGCCACTTCTGCCGTGGCCAGTCCTCCCTACTGGGCTTCGAACTGCTTCAGGTACTCGAGGATGTCCGACTTCACCGTGCTGACTGGAGTCTGGTGGAACCAGCGCATGACAGGGATGCCGTCCGGCCCCACCAGGAACTTCTCAAAGTTCCAGCGGATGTCATGGATTTTCATGGGCTCCCAGAAGAGCAGATCTGGTGACCCCAAAAGTTCAGAGGTTGGAGGGCAGGAGTTCTGGAGGACAGAAGTGAAAAATGGGGATAAACTTGTTTCTGCTTCTGTGTGGTCTGGTCTTCTGCTCCCCGCTACAGAGTGTGACATGTTAATGACAGAGGGCGCTTCCAGTCAGGCACAAGCATTTCACTGTGTCAGCACTGATGCACCGACTGCCAGGAATAGAACCTGCAGCCATAAACAGAGAGCGCCCTGCCCCTTCTCTTCTCCATCCCTGTAAGTTCTGCATCATGCTTCAGCAGAACATCTCCTAATCTCCTAGAGTTTGGAGCTTCATTAGCCAGTAAAAGATCAAGAGCTATTTTCTGAAAACAAATGCAGAATTAGCAACATTCATTTTAATAAGAAAAATTAAAAATTTACTATAGCTGCAAATAGAAAAATTGAAGGATTTTTCAATAGTGGGTTTAATTCTCAAATTAATGATATCACTATTTTTGAGTAACAAAAAGGCAATTTACACTGTATAACCCAACAGTAATTTATTAGACTAAGTTACAGTCTTCTACATTTTTTTTTTTTTTGAGACAGGGTCTTGCTTTGTACTTCAGGCTGGCCCTGAGCTCACTATGTAGCCCAGGCAAGTCTCAAACTCACAGCAATCCTCCTGCCTCTGACTCCCAAGTGCTGGAATTATAGACATAAGCCACCACGCCTGGCACTGGGTGTGTGTACTGATTGCTGGTGGCCATGAGTCTCCATGCCCAGCACTGTTGTACGTGGTTTCCAGGGATCGAACTAGGGACCTTGAGATTGCAAGGAAGGTGCTGGAACCACTGAGCTAAATCCCCGGCCTCTGGTCTCCTACATTTAATAAGATGATATTTGTGTACCTCATTTTTTTCTTTCTTCAGTTTGCTGTGGCTTTGTGCAAATATCACCCAGACCCAGCCTTATTCTACAGACCAGCACTCGGAGAGGTGTAGACTACGAGGCCCTGGGTCCTTCTGTCCTGGTATGCCGTGGTTCTGACCCTCAGTGCACTCAGCACACGGTTCTCTACCTTACCCATGTCTGCGCAAGTCTCCTGACCATGTGAGCTCCTTTCGGGAAAAGACTGTGCAACTTGCTGTGTAGCACAATGCCTGGTACATGATAGGATATAATAAGCAATTGGTGGATGACCAGATCGTTACCATCACGTAGGGAGGTTAGTTCATGACGGAGCCCTTGTATATTATGTACTTCCTCTATTTAAAGCAAACCTCAACAACGGATGCTGCCACGACACTCAAATTTATCTGAGAGCCTCTTTATAAGGAGTCATTGCCAGCTCCAGACAGAAAGGAGCCTCAGCTCTCAGGGAATCACTGCGGCACCAGCTTACATCCACGCACCTTCAGGAAGGTGAAGACCTTCTGTTCATTTGCTCCATTCACATCCCCTTTCTCAAAGAGCTGGAAATTGGGGACAAAGCCACCGCCTGGACGCACATATCTGCAAGGGACCAGAGTTCCCAAGAAGACCCAGATTAGAAGAAGGAGGGGTAGAAATGGCTCCCGACAAAAGGAAGCCAGAGACAGAAAGAGACTGTAGACAGAGGAGGTGAGGAAAAACTCTGTGAGAAGCAGGACTTGAGGCAGCAGGTGTCAAAACAAACACTTTAAGAAAATTGCAAAGTGATATTTTGAGCGTAGGCTTCTGATTCCCTTTCACTTCCTGTATTCTCTCCTCCCACCACATGTCTTTTCCATTAAACTTTCCCTACTCCAATGACCACAGAACCAATGGGGGAGAGAGAGTTTGAGCACTGTCAACAGGGGAGGGTGGACCTGAGCACCATGGCGATGCTCTCTAGTCCATTTGCCCAGCACCCACCCTAGCAGTTTCCAGAGTGGGTTTCTAGGGTCCTACACAGGCACTCACTTGAGCCCAGAGAGGATCTCTGAGTTCTTTCCTGGTTCTTGTTTTCCAAACTGGTTACAGGGAAAGCCCAGTATGACAACACCTGAGCTGCGCAGCGCATCCTGCAGTGCATTCAGCTCTGCAGGCAGAGAATGGGAAGCAGCCGCAGTCAGAAGTGCAGCCTTGTGCGGGGAAGACCTCGGCGCTCCTCTACTCATCACGTGCGTCGGCTGGGGCCCTGGGAGGGAAGGCTCAAGACCACAGGGATCAAGCAGGCAGAGCAGGAAACCTTGGAGTGAGGCTCCAGACCCTCATGCCAGAGGCTGCTGGCTTTGCCAATGAGGTCCTACGGGCTGCCTATGTCAGACAAACACGGGTCCCCAGGGGAGTTCCGGGTAATCGGGAGAGAAGCTGGACTTGAGTGCAGCTGCCTTGGTGGACTGGCTGCTCGAAAAAGAAGAAAAGTTTAAAGAAAAGGCAAATAAAAAGGACACGGTCGCCTCCTTCCTCATCTCTGGCTGCACAGTGTTCGATCCTGCTCATCAGTCCTCTCATCAGCGACACGGAGTCCCCATCATGAACTCCACGCTGTCTCCCCACTGTCAGGAAGTTCCGATGTGGCTGTCCACACTTGTGTTGAACATCAGTGTCACACGATGACCAACCCAGACAGAAACCAGACCACCCCATAATCTGTTCTGAATACAAAAATATCATGAATGTATGAACATTCTTGTGAAAACACGAGCACTTGTCTACATGACAAGAATGACCAAGCACTGCCCTGCCCTTGCCAGTGTGAGTGACTGATACTGCTTTGGCAGTTACGGCTGTGTTCCTGCTTGCATCCCTGCCTTGCAGACATGTTGCTGTGGTGCCCAGTCACACCATCATGCCCGTTTCTTCAGTTCCTGGCACAGCTAACCTGTGGCAGATGCGTGATCAACTTGGAATGCCCAGCTGGACTGAGTCAGCATGGTCTTGAGCAGGGAAGACCCACCTGAGGACTGTTACCAATGGCATAAAAAAGGAACTGGAGAGATGATATGCTGTTGGTTTTCATGGTGAAGCGAGGGCCCTGGCTGGACTTATGGAGGACACTGTGTTGGGCTCTAGACCTTTATAGCTGGGCTTGTGCAGGACACTGCCATGGAACCCAAGCCCTCAGCTGGATTCCTCGGGTCTCTGGCATATGGACAGATCTCTACACTCCTTTGCATTTGACTTGTTTTTGGTGAATATGCTAAAATAATGCTGCAACTTTTGTGTCCTGTATTAAATGTATTCTCTTGCAAACCCGGACAACAACATAACCCAAAGAAAGCCTCAGTTCCTTCAGCCCCACCCCAAATCGCCCAATGCAAGCGCAGACTCCAGTGAGTCCTTTCCACCACTTTCTGAGATGTCCTTATATTTTACATGGTATTGAGCAGCAAATTTTTTCATGGTATTCAGCAGCAAATTTGACCTACTCCGAGCAGGGGGTGGCAGTGTTTCCTAGTAACCTTTGACCAAATTTTGGGAAGATCTCCATTCGTATCAGGGGACACTTCTGGAATTGCAAGAAGAGAAGTATCGGGGTTAAGGGCACCTGTCCTGCTACCACTTAGACCACTCCAAAGACATGTTAATAAAACCTCCTGGAATTGGGGTACGGCATCTGGCGGCTCTGGTTCCCAAAGTCTGGCCTTGCGCTCCTACCAGGATACTGGGCGGTCAGGCCGCAGAAGCTGGCCACGTTGACAAACAGGACATGCTTGCCCGAGTACTTCTTGAACGAGACATGCTCCTGGCCTGTGAGGGTCACGGCTCCATACTCGTAGATGGTGCCTGGCACAGCTCTGTCGCAATCCATCTGGAACAGAATGAAAGCAGCTGTAATGAAGGGAGCAGACAAACCATAATTCCAAATGCTGTGGCGCTTTCAAAGCACTCAGGGATTCTTTGTGTGATATCTTGAAATTCTAAGGACTGAAGAAACATTTTCAAATAAAAGTTTTAGAGCTGATGCCACGACTAGAATTCATGTCTTTTGATTTACCTGCAGCCTCATGCGTGTGGCAGGACAAGCACCCCCTAACACTCCCCGCAGTTGTAGGGTGGCAGGAGTCGCCCCATCCACATAGACATTGGACCTCTCCCAGGCCTTGCACCCACCCCAGCCATCCTATTCCTTCCCACATATTCTTAGTAGATTTTTGCAGAGTTTCTAAAAACAAAATATATAGGCACTGCTGATCTGTGTGTCCTTTACATTGACTTCTCTCCTCAAGGCCAGGCCCCAACTTGCTCCTCCTGGGAACCCTTCAGAGGGCCTTCAAAGGAGGGTTCAAAGGCGCACTCCCTGGTACCTGCAAAACTACCCTTAATGCCCTATTCTCTCACCCCTGTACGGGGAGGAACCGCCCGAGGGCTCCTGAATTGGTGACTATAAAATACAAAGCACAGATGGGTAAAACCCTCTACAAACGAACACAAGCAGAGAAAAGAAAGGCAGGCCTAGGGCAGGAGGCTAAGACTCGTCCCCTGGGAAGGCCAGGTTCCCAGCAAGATGGAGAAGTCAGAGCTGCGCACACTTTGAAGTGGGCCTTGTGGAGTGGCGGGCCCGCAAAGCCTGTCTCATCCAGGGAGCCACAGCCCGAGGGGAGCAGCTGCGTGTGGAGCGGCAGCCTGCCGGTGCCGAGGGGCCTCCTCCTCCCTGCCCGTCGGTGGTCTGTCCAGTCCTGCGCGGCCCGCTGAGCTGCTGGGAGCATCAGCCTGTGAAGGGGGTCCGCGAGCCTCAGCGTCCGCCTCAGTGCCACTCTGAGCGAGGCCATTTCTAGCGTGGGCCTTATCTGCTGCTGCAACCAACTTGCAGAACTCGTCGTGCGAGCTGCCCTTTGAGCGCCTCTGCTCTCCTTTTGCCACCTCCGCGCCGGCCTCACTAACGTCGCGTTTGTTTCCGAGCGAGGTCACTCGGACTGGGGAGCAGCATCCGAGGAGCTGTCCGCACTTCCCGGCCTCGTCCCGCCCGGCGAGCCCCTGAGCGGCCGCGTCCGGCCGGCCGCTGAGACAGAGGCCGAGGGGCTGAGGACTGGAGGGACTTTCTCTGGGTATGAGGCTGAAGCCTGTTGGCGGCCCGGGGACACAGGGCGCCCCACGCGCAGGGAGGCGGCGTCGGGCCGCGTCCGGGAGGCCTCAGCCCTCGCGCCCAGCGGGGCCCGGCGGGAAGGGCCAGGCCCTGGCTGTGGGGTCAGCCTGCGGAACCGCGGGGGACAGAGCGGAGGCGGTAAGGCAGGCCGCTGAGGCAGGAGAGTCTGCCGCAGCCAGGCAGGCAGCAGGGCTCGAAGAAGGGCGGGCATGAGGTCGCGCCCTTCCAGGAGCAGCGAGGGCCCCAGCCGGACCTGGCGACACCGACCTTCATCTGTGCGCTCGGGGCGCCCTGCGCGAGGCCCACCAGGAAGAGCGGGAGGAGGCCGACCCCGGCGGAGAGCGGAGGGCGCATGGCCGGCTCGGTGTGGGCGCGGCCCGGCCCGAGTCGCCCTTAAGAGCCCAGGGCTCCGCCGCCCGCCCCGGGGGCCGTGTCCGCTCGGCCCCGCCCCGGCCCGCCCGAGCCGCGCAGCCAGTCCTCCAGGGACTCGAAGCCCGCGTGGGGCCGCGGTCCCGAGACGGAACTGGGCGCATCCGCGAGGGGCACCCCGGAGGAAAGCTTCGGCGCCACCCTCGCGAGTGGCAGTGAGGCGGCCGCCCACCCGCGAGGTCAGTGCACAGCGCGGCTCGGGCCTTGTGGACCCCCGCTCTGATGACACGACCGAGTCCCATCCTGACCCAGCTGTAGGGCGTCAAGTGCAGGCGGCCCCTTCTCCCTCCCTGAGACAACACTCTTCCCTTTACAGCGTGAGTATAAGTTTAAAATATAAAGTCCCTTCACTTCAGTCCCAGCTTCTGTGGGCTCCTTCCAGGAGAGCAGAGCAGACAGCACCTGCACCGTTGTGGGTTCGGCTTTGGCCCAGTGTGCAGTCCTCGTTCCGAGGACACCGAGACCAGCGCCAGCCCTGTCCCCGACCTGGACCCTGAGCTTCCACCAAGACCGCGGGCCTGGTGCGGATGCCCCAAGCCTCTGCCACACACTCCACCTGCCTCTGTGCAGGGGTTCTGGGGGCCGAGACGAGAGGGAATCTTGGTGAGGAAGACCGTGTGCTTCCTGAGAGCCCAGGCCTGAGGTTCTCACCTTAGAACAGGAGGGGACACCGTGCCCACGCACAGCCAGGAGAGCTGGCCTTGATGTGGCCACAGCACCCGTGTCCCAACCAGGCACCGTGGGGCATGCCTGTAATCTGAGCACTCTGGGAGGCTGAGGATCACAAATTTGAGTTTCATCCTAGCAATTTAGTAAGACTGTGTCCAAATTGAAAAAGACTGAGTGTATAGCTTAGTGTGAAGGTCCTGGGTTTACTCCCCAGTCCACACACACACACAGGCAGTATCCTCCCACAAGGCATGGTCCTAGCCTTCTGACGTAGGCCTGTTTGACCGTGGGGAGGAGGAAATATGCTCATCCTGTACCTGAGAGATTAAAATGGAGCTTTAAGAGCTAGGATTTTTCTCTTTAGCCAGCTTTTCTTTTTAGAGCAGAAACTGCCACTCTAGCCCTGGGCCGAGGAGACACCCACTGCCCCAGTCAGCCATCTTTTCGGACTTTCCCTGACTCCTGATCGCAGCACAGGGCCCTCAGCACTGACTGTCCGCCGCAAACCCCTCCCCAGAGGTGACAAGAGGACTGCATCTGGCTCCTGGCAGACTTTGCTGTCACTTACTGTCTGCCCATGGTTTGAGGAGCTCTCATCTCCCTAGGTCTGAGCTGAACAGCCCTTACTTTGAGAAGGCCAGGACGTGAGAGTTTGACTTGGAAACTAGAATTTCAGTATTTCAGCCTGTACAGTTTAGATATGGAGGGAAAGTGGCACAGAAAATGGAGAGATGGGCTGGCCAGTCACCCTGCACAGCCTTGCAATCAGTGAGCCAGGACGCCCGGCTCCTGCCTGCTTCTCCCGTCCAGGGCCAGGCCGGGGACCCCCAAGCCCCCAGCCTTCCTCAGGCCACAACTGCACGTTCCTGGACCACAGCTGAGTGCAGAGGTGTCCACAGGAGCAAGCGGCGCTGGACGTTTGGTCCAAGAGGTAGAACAGGGAGAAGACACAGAAGAAATAAGTGGAGAAATGGAGAGACGAAGGATAAAGCACGACTGGCAGGAAGAGGCACTGAAACGTCCAGATCACTTTCTCGCAGTATGACAGGTCTGCTTGGCCCACTTTCTCACTAATCACCACTAAAATAATCACAAGTTTAATATTCTCTCCATTTCATAAGTAATGACTCCAATACAGAGTAAATAGAAATGTTTCCCCACATTTTCAGCCGTGTAATGTGGTAGGCTGGGACTGGCACTCAAGTGTGCCCTCACACCGGCCCATGCTCCTGTCTGCAGTGAGAGGAGCGCTGTCCCCACGGCTATCTGGTTGCTCCCAGGCCCTGGAAATGTTATCTTACAGGGCAAAGGATTTCCAGGTGAGATTAAGATAAGAGTTTGAGGGCAGAGATTATCTGGGATTTCTGTGGGACCTGGACACGCTCACAGGCTTCCTTGTAGGGGCAGACTCTGCAACATGAAAGTGACAGTGAGGCTGGGGCTGGGGAGCATGGGCAGGCGTCACAACGAAATTCTGATTTCCTTCTTGTTTAGTTTTGAAGTACTGGGGATTGGACACCGGGCCTTTCTACTGAGCTGCCTCTGTAGCCATTTTTATTTATTTGCTTATTTTTACTTTGAGATTGGATCTCATTAACTAAACTGCCCAGGAAACACTTGTACTTGTGGTCCTCCTGCTTCAGCCTCCTAGAATGCTAGGATTATAGGCGTGTGCCACCATGCCCATTCTAGTTTATTCTTTAAATGGGCAAAATTATTTGTGCCATATGCAATGTATTCTTCTGAGCCCATACACACTTTGCAATGACTAAATCTAACTAACATGCATTAATTAGTTCATGTGTTACCAGTTTTGCAGTGAAAATGTTTAACATCCACTTCCTCAGCAGTTTTTCAAGAAAACAATGCATCTCCATTATGGTCTCTGGGTTGCACAGGTCACCTCTTGAATTTCTGCTTCCGCCCTAATCATATGTTGTAGATTCTGACCAGCATGTTCCGGTCTTCGCCAAATCCACCCTGGTCAGGTGAAGCCAGAGACACCTTGGGAACAAGGGGCAGGTACAGTCCTGGGCCCAGCTCAGGACCTGGTACCTGTTAAAAGTACAACCTGCCGGGCTGGGGATTTAGCTCAGTGGCACCACTGCCTCCCTTGCAAGTATAAGATCATGAGTTTGATCCCTAGTACCAGAAAAAAAATATGGCCTGTACCTTTTCATGCTCCAAAAACAAACTCATAGACCTCAAAAATCAGGTGTATCATTAAAGTCAAGACGCCTTCAAGAATAAGCTGGACAAGAAAACTTTTGGGGATCCTCACTAAAGTACAGATGACAAGAAACTACCAGCCTTTAGTCTGTCAGTCACTACAAGGATGACTTGTGCCTTCTTCTGAGGCAGGGGGATTTAAATGCTGCTTTTGCTAAAAAACCAACAGCAGCAACAAACAGTGAATCTCCAGTGGGGCTTGCAGCTGTCCAGAGTAACTACATACCGGTAGTGCAAGACTTCATTCTGTAGCTGTCTCCATTATTACCCAAAGCTTTGGGTCAGGGTCCCACTCAGCTCAGCGCCTGCCCTGCCCTGGTGACAAAGGTTAATTAGACCAGAATTTACAGAACTTGTATCACCCCCTCCAAGACTGATGACACCAAGCTAAGACATATGAGAGGTTCAGCCATCTTCAACTTCTGCAACAGATGCTGACAAGTCTTCAGACATTATCAAGCCATAGTCACCACAGATTCCGGCAGAGCCTTCTTGGGACAGAGATGACCCCAGCAGAGACAGCCACCTCATCGAGACCAAGCTGCCTCGATGAGTGAGGATTTCACTGGGTCTGCAAACCAGAGCCAAGACAGTGATGAGCAGGCCCTGGGCCGGCTCAGCACCACCTATAGCCACCACTCGGCTCTGGATGGGCCTGTCTGGTTTCCTTTGTCGGAGCTGTGTCTGAAGTCCTCTCTCTGCTTGCTCTCAGTCTTTTCAAAGGCCCAGCCTCATCTTCCCCATCAGAACTTTGCCTTTCCCCTTCTCAGGATCAAGTTCCTTTCCATTCTCTGTAACTTTCCAGTTCACATTTGGCTATGGATCTCTGCTGGTGCCTCAGTGTTATTTCCCTGATGACTGAAGCCAGAACCCATGCAGGCAGCAACCTCTGGTGACCACTGCTCATCTCTGCTTGTGTGCATGAGTTCAGTCCTTTGAAATTCTGCATACTGCGCTCACCCAAATATACGACTCGGTCTCATTTTAATTTTTGATCCAAAAGACGGGATAGGGTTATTTTCTGAAGATATCATTTTTCATATACAAAAATCAACCTTTATTCGAACACAGTCATATCATCTTCTTCTGAAACATCATTACTCTCCAAACCCCAGATTCTGGCTCGAATTTCTCATGACACCATTGGCCGCAGTCTCTCACGTCCAGTAGTAGACTAGAGCACTTCTGTCCACAAGGCCAAGGTGCTTTCATGCATCAGTGATGTTACCCTGGGACTCCTTTACCTGGTCATGACCTCTTGCAGGCTAGCACCACAAGGTTTCTATCAAATCAAGTGTTCACTGGAGATTCATGAGACAGGAGTGACAGCTAAGAATGATGCTTCATGCAAAAGTGATAAAAAACCTGTAGGCGTGAAAATTCAGAAAAAGTTCCCCGCGTGTTCATTAAGCATGTGCATTACAACATGCAATGTATTGAATTACGAAGATTTGTATGAGATACAACTGTGTCCATTTGTTTTCAGGTGTGACATGACTGGTGTGCTGTGTCTGTTGGTCCTGTGGCAGTAAGTCTTGAGTTTACATAGGTAAACATAGTGGGTGTGCAAATACAATTTACAATTTAAGTATTAGTCTCATACTATTACTTATATTTATTTATATATTGATACATGTCACAATGGATATACTAAATACATCCTTCTGACTGATAGATCTTAACTGGGTTTCCCTTTCTTGCTGTGTTCCAGGCCTGCTTGACACCCCTTTGCATTTAATTGGCACTAAAATATTTTTAGAGTAGGGCTTATATTATGACCATTTTAAAAACTCACTCTAGAACTTATTTTCTGGTTGAGCTTTATTTTTGGAAATATGGTACTGTGACTCATGTGGGAATCTGAAAGGACTGATGTAGATTTGGTGGGAACCAATGTCTTCCAAGAAGCACCCTTGGATCCGGAGCACTTGGCCCAAGGGGCAGAGCACAAAAGCACAGACCTGTTGCGGAATTTCCTTTTCTCCTCCTTCTCCTCCCCACTTCTGCCTCTTTTTCTTCTCTCCCTCCCTCCCCCTTCGCCCTCTCCTCCTCTCTCTTCAAGCCTCCCTCCCCACCCCTTTCCTGGTGTCTGGGTGGGAACTCTGTGGGTTACTTAAATTCCTACAGTTGGACAAAGACACGCTGTTCTCTGCTCACTGACTCCAGCCCACTGAGGCAGAAGGAATGGGAACATTGCCTCAGTGAGCACATCTTGTCCCCTCCACCCGTCACTTAAACCTCCCAGAAGCAGGCTTTTTTATTTAACCCAAAGACCTCACACTGAGATACACCCCTGCTTTCTTTTTTCACGTGTTTTCTGTAAGTCACTAAGTTGCCTGGCTAGGCTACAGCTTGAGATTTTCCTGTCTCAGAGTGCTGGGACTACAGGTATTCACTACTGTACTGAACTTTAAGACCATGAAATGCTTATAATTACAGCACTTTAAAATCAGGAAGTGCCAGGCTTCCTAGTTCAGCCTAGACATGGACTGGATTCTCTGCTTTGATGTATGGCTCAGGACATGAACATTTCCATCTAAAATCTTATTTGTTAAAATCACATACTTCATCCTTTCATTGGGAATAGCTCATCCACTCCAATTACATGACACATAATCACACACAGACACCCCCACAGAGTCACACACATGAGAGTGTTTCAGCCCACTGTGGACTGTGTCCATACGACAGTGTCACCTGGTGACATCACTGCCGTGTCACTTGGTCAGCGGCCTGCACAGTGCTCACACGGCGACCACACTGCCGGGCATGCAGCAGCAGTTCAGGCCCTGCAGGTGGCCTGAGCCAGTGTGTGCACATGTATTGGGCAACATGAACTGGGGGCCAGGGATCGCGAGGTCTCAGCCACTTGGCCTCCAAGTGGATACCTCAACTCCAGAACAGCACGTGTGAGGACCAGAAAGAATTCATCCGGTCCGCAAGGTTCACAGAAGAGCCAGGAGGAGGCGGAAGTGGCAGGAGGGCCCGAGCGGTTGCAGGTTCTGGGTCTTCTGTGAAGAGCTGGTCAGTGTCACCAGTTGCTGTCAGGAGGGGGCATCGGCATCTCCAGGGGAAGCAGGTAGAGGAAATGACACAGGAGAGCAAGGCTTAGCTCCCCCCCTTAAAACGCAAGGAATGAAGGAGGTTTGAGTAGGAAAATTTTGTTGAGGAAGTAAGCTTCTTTCTGAGAGAGACAAAAGGGGAACCCCGGAAAGGAGGGTGACTCACTCACCTCGCTGTTCAGAGGGCCTTTATGGAACAAAGCCATGAGGTGAGGCAGATGTACAGTGGGGGCTTCCAACAAGATTCAAGGAGGTGGACAAATTAGCAGTTAGCCAATGGGTAAAGTGGGTGCTTCCAATAAAATTTAAGAGAAATGGGCAAACCAATGGAATCTCAGCAAGTAGTTGTTTGAGCAATCTGGATCAAATGGGGTCCAATGAGAAATCAAGTTGTATTGGTCTTTTTGATCCCAGGTGGGCCAAATTCTGGCCTTTTACTTTGGGGAATTTACAATTACTACATTCCTTGGGAGGGGGTGGATCTACATCTTGATTCCCCATCAATTTAGTTATTCAGGAGAATTAGGCCTATCGGTCACTGTTGTCTGGGCGTTCTGCTGATGCTCTTGACCTTTGGTAGCAGTCTCCCTTCTTGTGAGTTTTTCAAGGGCCTGCCCTGTCTGTCTGCCTGCCGTATGTCTAACTAGCTTTTCTACCTGTCATACAGGTACTAGAGGGAAAGAGCCTGGAAGAGAAGCCAGGGAGACAATTTCAGCCTTCTTCAAAGGAGAGGGCAAAAAATTGATGTGTGGCTCTGGTGGGAGGA
>PVIR01025866.1:0-24596 GCA_004026965.1 Petromus typicus | reverse complement strand
ATTTAGAGATGTTGGGTAAAACAAAGATTGAGGACACTGGGGTTGTCAGAAGTTCCTCCCCTCTCACATTTGTCCTTTATTTTTCCAAATGTTTGGTTCATCAGTATATAGACTGATGTAGATTATAAGCCACACTATATGCACTTTTGCATTCAAATTTCACTTAAGTTCTTGCCTATCTTTCCTCTCACTGCCAAAGTCCTCAATGTCAGTGGCTCAGGTCTTGATGTTTTATGTCCCTTCCTGAGACTCAGTGAATTCTAAAATATGAAGACAGTTTTCTGAACGTATTCTCAGTGCATTTCTTTGTGCTGAAATGGAGAGTCTCTCATCTGTGTTGCTTTCAGCAGCTGTGTAAATACAGCTGGAAAGCTGCAAGTGGACAGAGTTGATTGTAAATAGGTTTCCTTTCCCTTACATGTTTTGGAATGCTGTTCTGACAACCACAAACCATGAATTTCAATTGAGCCTCTTCCAGGACTGCAACTTTCATACATATATTTAAGTTACTTTCTGAGTTTAGCCAAAAGCTTTGCCCTTGGTAGAGCTTAACTTCCTTAGCTTCATCTTTTGTCTATGTGCAAGCTCTTCCATTGTATAATGTCTTGAATTTGATAACAAACAGAAATATTATACATGCTTTACTCTTCTCCATATTTGGTGTGAGGGAGCTGTATTAGTTTATCAGAGCGACCATCATCAAATGCCACAAAGTAAGTGGCTTGGACAACAGATATGCCCTCCTTGTAATTCCGGATGCTGGAAATCTGAGATCCAGATGTCTTCCAGGTTGGTTTCTCTGAGGGTTTTCTCTTTGGCTCGTACAGAGCTCTCCTCTCCTTGTGTTTTTACAAGGTCCTCCCTCTGTGTGCCTCTGGCCTAATCTTTTCTTAGAAGGACATGAGTCACTTCAGCATAGGGCCCAGTCGTATGACCTCATTTTACTTTAATTATCTGTTTACAGATCTTCCCCTTAATCATGATCTGAGGTACTGAGCATATAAATCTGAGGGCTTTAGTATATAAATTTGGGAGGAAGTGGGGGAAAAAAAGCATAAGGGAAAGGGAGAGAGTGCTAAGAAAACTACTCCAGGCCAGCTGATGAAACATTGAATATGTGGACTACACACTCAACAGGTATAAAACTGACCTCATTGTCACCCGCTTCTCTGCACTACTCTTCTCTGCCTACATTTTCTGTTTTTGGAAAAGGCATCATAATTTAAACCTGCAGTGACACTTTATATTTTTCTTGATCTAATCTCCAGGGCCCAGTGGAGACCATAATGAGTCCTGCAGTTGTACTCCATAGTTAACATGACCCTTCTTCTTTTCTTCTTCCCCACAGAATCTCCCTTAATATGGGCCATTCATCATTATTCACTTGGATTATTCAAATAGTTTCCTAATGGATCTCACTTTCTCAATTCTGTCTCTTTCCCCCACTCAGTTCTACCTTGCAGACTGCTCTCAGAACAAACTTCCTTTTGAAAAATATCTTCTCATGCTGCCTTGAGGTTAATTTTTTTCAGTAGTTTTATAATTCCTTAAGGATTGCACTTGAATTTCTTAACTCAAGTATGCAGTGTAATTTTTCCCTCTCGTCTGATTGGTTGAATTTAGGTTCCGTGATCATCCCTAGCTTATTAACATACTCAAGCAATTCAATACATTTCCTGGCTATCACAGTTAGGATCTACTTCTCAGGGTGTATGGGGAGAGGTAGAGACCAGAACAAACAGGCTTTTTTTAAGGAGAAAAAGGGACAATGTTTGTCAAGTAGACCACTGATAATGCCTCCTATCATCTATTTTCTCATGATATTTGTGGCCTAATGATAAAGATAGAAAAATAAAGTCAAATTTATGATGTAGTGTGTACAGACAAGTGTAGAGTTCTGGACAGGGAGCACTTTCAACGCAAGTCAGATCAAGTGTTCGAAGATAGTTTCTCAAAAGAAAGGTACTTAAATTAAATTTTTTTTTTTTAGGTTTTTTGAGACAGGGTCTTGCTTTGTGGTTCAGGCTGGCCCTGAGCTCAGCCTCAAACTCACATCACAGCGATCCTCCTGCCTCTACCTCCCAAGTGCTGGGATGACAGGCGTGAGCCACCACGCCCGGCACTGTGGTATGTGGTATATGGTATGTGGTACTGGTTGTTGCTGGGTGTGAGTCTCCACACCCGGTATTGTATGTGGTTACCAGGGATCGAACCTGGGCCCTTGCGCTTGCAAGACAGGCGCCAGAATCACTGAGCTAACTCCCTGGCCCTTAAATTAAATTTTTTTTTTCCAGTGACAAGGATTGAACCTAGTGACTTAAAGATACTCTAAGCATGTGGTGTAACTACTGTGCTATAGTACCATCCTAACTGAAATTTTTGAAGAAAATTAAGAGCCAGAAAATTGAAGAAGGGGGAAAAAACCACATGTGAAAAAGTTATGCAATAGTCTGGCTCACTGGGGAGCTGACCATCATTCATTCGGTCTCATCAGACAGGGACAGAGGTAAGGCCACAATGAGAGGCGTGGGCAGACACGGAACACCATATACATTGTATTCTACAAACCTATCCATAAACCTGCTGTCACCTGGTTACACTGATCACAGCTTCATAAATGCAGCCCTTTGACAGGATGGCATGGATCCCTATTGAGACTGAAAGGTTAAATAACTTATTCGAGAAGTCACATGAGACCGGCTGTAACCATTTTCCTATAAAGCCTTTCACATGGAACTCAAACCCACGGAACTTGTTCTCCCAAACCATGTCTCTGACTGAACATGAAAAAAGTTGCAGAAATATACTTTTAGGATACAATTGCATGTGTAAATTCTGTATTTAAGACGCACTCTCTGCTTTTGACCAAATCATCCAATGGACCATTCATCAGGGTACTTGTTAGAGAACAGACTCCAGGGATCAGAATATGACTAGAGTCTTCGTGTCTCCTGACACCTTTATGTCTCCAGGTACCTGTGAAGTGTCACAGCTCACGATTCACCCTTATTTCTGGTAGGAATCCCTCCCCTCTACCTTCAATTTGCTAACTATTGTTCATTTTTCACAAGTTCAGCTTAAGCATCACTTCACCTAGGAACTTCCTTTGAACCCCTGGTTTGATTTAGAAGAGCTTTTTGAGTCTACAGTGCACCATATGCAGAATGCTACAACTGTCTTGATAACATTTTCTCAGAACTTTGGTCTCTCCCTTCACTCACCAGACAACAAATACATGAAAGGAAGGATACTGCCTACTTCTTTCTCCTTTTTCTAAGAAAACCTTGCTTATTGTTCATGACTTCTGTCCCTCCACCATGCAGTCAATATGACTTGAGAGAGGTTACCTCTGTCTGCCTCTAGGAAGGACCCGATTGCATAAGCCACTTACCTTCCCAAGCGATGATTATTAGCAACTTCACAACAGGGTTTACTACTGGCTTGCAGTAAGGAGAGACCAGAGATTCTGCCCAATACCCTACAGTGTATAAAACAGCTTTCTCCCTGTCCATTTCTCTTTCTCATTACAAATGCATCCACCTGGAGATGTCAGGGTCCATGAAGGGCTGAGATGTCCTGGTATGTCAGCTCTGGGTGACTTTTCTTCTTGACCAGTGATGGTCTAAAATGGCACGTGCACCCACTGGTAATCAGTCCAACAGAACTGAAGGACCAACATTCTATGATTGTAGAAGATTTGGGTGATAGGCTAGAAAGTTAGATTGTGTTCATATTGAAGCTAAAATTTCTTTTTCCTGTTGTGGGGCAGCTATCATGGTTAAAAGTGAGTTTGGGGGCATGTTTGTACTGCAGGACCTGAAGGAGTAGCAGGAGGGGCCGGGGCATGGCACTTAGAACTCAACCAAGTTCTTTAATGAAGTGACAGGACACGAGATCCGTTTTATCTGTAAGTGGCTAGCGTGGTCTCCCACATCTAGCAGACATTCAAGGATGTTTCTTAGATGGTTAGATTATGACCATTTTCTGGAACACAGCAGATGAATGGCCTATAATTGTGAGCCAGTGTTAATTCTTAAAAATCTGTCACTTGAAAATCTATGGTTACAATGAAGAGAAGCTAATATTTAATAAGTCCCAGATTTCCATGTGTCTTGAAAGAGAATCTTAGGGAAGTTTTGCATAAATCCACGTGTACGTGTGCGCATGAGCACCTACGTCTATGTACATATTTCCTTGTAGAACCAACTTTCAAACAGATGTTCCTCCAGTGGATTTTAGTAGTAGATTTGATGTGGTGGAAGGCCTGGCCTTCTTCTGTAGCCTGACTCTGAGGCAAATAGCAAAGGTCTCAGTGTGTAGGAGCCCTGGGCTAGCCTGTTGGGGTTGCAGACAAGATGAGAAGCGGCTTCCGGCCTGGCCTGCACTGCCCACGCCTACTTCCCAGGCAGGTGAACTCTGGCCCTGACAAGGAGTTTTTATTAAAATGTGCTTCTTTTCTGTGTTCAAAATTATGACTCTCAGAAAAGATTTCTGCTGGGAAATGACAGTGATGTTCTAGTTTAACTCAGAAACTCCTATTGGGCTTCTTAAACATTACATTGTAGTCTGAATAGGTACTTGTAAAGGCCGTCCACAGTCCTGCAGTAAGCTTAGACAAGTGCATTTATTCTTTTACAATTATAAATGCAAAGTGCCCTTTTAAGTTTGCTATTTCTGTATGCTTGAACCTAAAAAATAAGATATTCTGTAATCATATGTCTAGAAAGCGAGTTTTGTTAGTTTGTCTCATTTTCTTTGCTACACTGGAAAACACTGCCTTCAGGGACTAGGGATAAAATGCGGGTAGCAAATTTAGAATTATGATTCTTTGTATCTTTCTCCTTGGCAAAGCATTTAATTAGGAAATTATTTCCCCTGTAACATCAGGGGAAAGTTAATGTAAAAAGATATCCTGCCTTGTTTACAATAAGTTTGTTTGAGTTTGACGCAAAATTCTGAGCTATTATATTACTATGAAGAGATACATGGTAAATAAGGCTTAAAGACATCAGAAACGGCAATGCGGTTTTTTTTTTTTTTAAGTAAAAGTCAATTTTTAAAAAGTGTAATTTCAGAGAAGCAGAAAGTGGGGAACCTGCAGTCCGCAAGGAAGAGGAAGCACGTCTCGGGCTGGTCGCGCCGGGTCGCGGCTATGGCTGCATGTGCACGCGCGTGAGCACGAGTGCCAGTGTGCACATGTGTGCACGTGTGTGCGTACGCGTGTGCGCGTGCCCGCCACGGCCGCCCCACAGCCCTGCGAGCGTGGCCTTCCGGGCTCCCGCGCGGGCTTCCCCGAGGGCGGCGCGGCGCGTGGCGCGGGCTTTTTGTGTGCGGCTCCGGCCGGCCGCGGGCACCATTTTCTGCCTCGCTCGGGACAGGCACATAAAAGGCAGGCGCGGCCGGCCGTCGCTGTCCCCTTTCCCTCAGATGCCCTCTGCAGCGGCGGGTTTATTATTACAGTACGCCGCGCCGCCCCGCCCCGCCTCGCCCGCGCTTGGCCCGCCGCCTTCGCGCCCGGCGCGCCCCAGCCGCCTCCTCCGCCTCCTTATTTGTCTGCGCGGCGGCCGCACGTCGAGGGGAGCGGCCGGCGCGGGGCCCGCGCGGGGAGGGGCGGGGCGGGGCGGGGCCGGCCGCTTTGTCCCGGGGCCGCGCGCGGTGTGCGCGGGAGCGAGCGAGCGGGCGGGCGACGGCGGGTGCGGTGCGGAGTGCGCGCGCTGGCCGCTCGCCGACGGCCGGGCCGCCGATTCCTGCCGAGTAAGCAGTCTGGCTCCTCGGCGGCAGCCCTGTGGCTGCAAGACTGGGGCGCTGGCGGCGCGCCAGCTCCGTCAGAATTAGCTCATTGTTCACTAGTACACCAGCGACTAGGAGGGAGAGGGCGGGCGGGCGGGAGCAGGGGGCGTGCGAGGGAGGCGGAGGGAAGGAGAGAGAGGGAGACTGATTTAGAGTGACACAGGACACACTCTTGGAGAGAGCGCGCAAGGCAGGGAAACCTTCCCCTTCGGTTTTGAGGCTGCACTTCTTGGAAGTGAAGCCGGTTTGGGTTTTGTTTCCCTTCCCCTCCCCCTCCCCTTCCTCCACCCCTTTCCCCTCCCCCTCCCCAGCTGTCTATCTAGCGTGATGCCCTTTTTCATCCACATTTGTGTTTCAGGTGTAGAGAGGAGAGAGAGTGAGCAGGGAGCGGGGCTTTGTCTGTAAGTATATGCCATTCTCATTCTCGGCTGGGAGCGCTGCTTTCTCTTTTGTGTCGATTCCTTGCCGTTGCCCTTAGCTGGACCCTTCAACCCTGCAGAGTTCATGCTTCTTCCTTATAAATTGTAAAGAGCTGACGCGTGTGCCTTGGGGAAATTCTGGCGTTTTGGTCCCGCTGCATTAAGGCTAGAATTTAACTTCAGCATTTTTTTTTTTTTTTTTTGTCTTTGAAATGCACAAGTTAAGAGGGGAGAAATGCATTCTTTTGAGAAGGGGTGGGGTTTGCTTGCTTGGTGATTTATTTTGTTCTTGTTGCTTATAAAACATTGTTAGCAACTGTTTGGGGTTTTTGTATGAAATGCACTTGGATGTATGCATGTCCCCTCTTGTAAAATTAATTTGTGTCCTTCCATCAGACCCTTGAATACTCTTTCCACCCTGCTGCGGCTGAGGGTCTTTTTGTGCTTTCAATCTTGCAACACTCCTCTGCATTTTCTTATAAGGCAGTTGCACTTGGGGTGGGGGATCTGAAAAATAAATGACTCGTTTTTTGTTTTTTTTTTCTTAGTGATGAAAATAGCCAGATTTGCCTCTAGATGTATCTGTACTAACATTGTGGGAAAACTCTTAAGTGCTTATGCCACCCGTTTTGAGAACTTTTAGTTTTTCCATTCATCTTAATTTTTGTCATAACTTATATTAACAAAAGCTGTGTTTTGATAGCATAAAGGCTGAAGGGACATCACTACAGGATGCATATTAATGCTTATTTGGTTTAAGGAGAAGGGCATAATGGTATATATTCCTGACTTTTTTCCCTGTGTAGATTTTTTTTTTTTTAAACACGGAAGGTTATGTAATGCAGTGCCATTTCCAAAAATATCCACTCTGAGGCATTACGCTCCACGGTGGAAGGCTGATTCCTATTCTGCTGTCTTGATTGCAAATATATTGCCAGTAGTATGTCTGGGAACAAAGAGCAGCCAGAAAACAATCTATTTTTATCACTTGTTTCTACTTTTAAGTTGCTAAATCTTTTGAACTCCTGGAATTTAAAGATGAACCAAACACTAAGAATAGCCCAGGACCCTGCAGAGCCAGGTAGCAGGGATTCCTTTGTCCCCTATGGAAAGCTGGAGAGACTTGGAAATCTTGCAGAAACCCCAGCGGTTGCCATAATTTGCATGCATCTGAACCAAAGAAAAGTGGTCGCTTGTCTGTAACCTCTAAAGAGGCCATTTACATTTCCTGACCTGTGCTGAGACGATGTGTCTACTGTATTTGAACATATTTTGCAGGTTGGTCTCCCTGGACTGAAGAAGGGGAGTGTAGAAGCCCAAGACTATTAAGATTCTCAAAATGGTAAGACTTGGTCATCAGAGGAAATTCTCAGTAGCTTCTTATCAGTCTTTATTACACATAAATATCAACCACCCACCTTCCACTGCCTCAACTCTTCATTGTCCCTACCCCATCTGACCTTTAAGAGCTGCTCTCTCCAGCATGTGGGAGCTTTGCAGTACAGCAGTTGATGTGAATTGGATGTGATGAATTAGATCTTTTGATTTGCGGTTGTTTTGAGTAGAAAACTAAAATTCCTCTTTAGAGTGAAAATTTATTTCATTGGAACCACAGAAACTGTTATGTTCTCTGGGTGACATATGTGACATCTATGAAGGGAGTGATGACATGAGGGCTCAAACCAAACAATAGATCTTATATTACAATAGCTAGAACTTACCTAAAACTTATGAGTGTGTGCATAGTAGCCAAACAGCAATAATCCATGTTATCCTTAAAAGAAATATATATGGATTTTATATTAATGTACCTCATTGTTATGCCAATGTATTGATATGGATTTTTCTGATTTATAACTTCATTTATAAGAGACATTTATTTTTAGATGTCAAGCATGTTAGTCTCTAGATAACAGTGTAGCTATTTCTGACAAAGATTATGGTCCAAAAAAGCATTTGAATGTTGGATTTCTACCAAATGAAGAAATAAAGAGAGTACATATTTAAAGACTCTGAATAAGTGATTGCACTTGTATGAAAATTTTCCTCTTTGGAAATAAGGTTGATATGCAAAAAAAAAAAAAGTTATAAAACTTTTTACTTCAGTACAGCATACCCTACGCAAATGTTTATATGTTTTTTGAAACACCTCTTTGCCACTTAGAAGATGTGATTTCCAATTTAAGTTTTAGTGTTTTCTTTATACTAGGCTGTAATTTAGTGAATCAAATTGAATCTGATATACTTATTGTTTTCTTTGAAAACCACTCAAGAATAAGCTTCTAAGGAGAAAGTTGAAACAGAAGCAATAAATGAGTTCAGATGGACTTATTAACTAAATCTTTAAAAAATTGTATGTGTATTTCACCTTTCATTTCAACAAGTGGGTGTTAACGTTAAATAGATTTGGCTTGGACCAGTTTGAGGATGGTTGAATTAAGGAACTTGGAGTATTTAGAGAAAAGAGGTGAACATAAAGTTATATTAATCAATGGATTTTGTGCAAACAGTTTCTAGCTTTATATTAAATTTCTAATTAGACATTGCCATAGAGTAATAGGATGGTAATAAAGTGGACTGTTGGAAAATATCTTTGTTTACTTAATTCTTTGTGTGTGACTGAACACATCACCTTGCCACCTGGTTCTTTATCTCAGAATCTTACCTATTTGTGACCATGGATAGACGATGAAGACTGTATTTTGCATTATGTCAGGTGACCATTTAGTTAAACATAAATATGACTAGCGACCTTTCCAAAACCAGATCTATAGATCAAGATCGGAGTAAATACCATGTTTGTGTAGCAGTGAGTAGAATGGGCTTTGTAGAAGGCAAGCATGCATGCCAGAGCCTAGAGTGGAAGTTGGAACCATTCAGATGTAGAAAAGCACCATAATATTGCATGTTAATTTTTAACACTTGCCATTGATGTATGGTGGCAGAGTGGACACGCACAGTTTATTGCTCTGGGAAAGGTTTTTACACATGAAAGAATTTTTACAACTTTTGGTGATCCTTTCACCAAGATGTCAGTCCCTTTTGGCACAAGCCCATTGCCTGAAATGAAACCACTGACAGTTATTGTCTGAGTGATTCCAAGTAGCTTTCTAGCAATTCTCTTCCTCTGAAAAGCCTGAACTCTTAGAAGTCTTTGCACATAGAAATATTTTTAAAAGTTTCAATTGTAATTTAAAGAAAACCTAATAAAGGTATCTTATTTCTTTTTTGGAAAGATGAGGTTAATTCTCTTCCTTTGACAGAAACTCAGATTACTCTTTAGATCTCTGTCTGGTGGAAAGTAAGGACATTCCCTCATACAAGGGCATCTTCTTTCAAAGAAGAAGATTTAACTCGGCCACCCCCAGAATATATACAAATATGCCCTTTCTGTTCCAGGTATATTTTCATTTACATAATATAAGGCAGTAAAGGAGATCAAATTTCAGTGTGTTTTGGTTGTTCAATAAGTTGCCCATTCCATATATAAATTTATAATCAGCTCAGTGCAGTGTAAGAAATTAACCAGTGGACTCCAGAATTATAAGCAGTGGTTAAGTATCTAGACTTCTTACATAGTCTAAAATGAAGATGTTTAATAACACTTATTTGGAAGCATACAGAAATGCTAGACTGTCTTCTACATTATTCCCTAGAGCAAACACACACACACACATGCACACACACACACACACACACACACACCCCCACCACCACCGCCACCACCATCACTGACCTTTTCAGCTCTGAGGCAGCATTCCCATTGTATTCTGGGGACAGGCCCCTCTGAGTACAACTGCGGGGGGCGCCATTCCCATGAGTTACTATGGGCAATGGTGGCATGTGGGTTTGTGCAAACCTAAGAGTACTATTAAAATTTTTAGTTTTGAATGTAATATTCTGTATCTTAGTTGACAAGAATATTCTTTTCAGTATGGTTAGTTTTCTTAGCTTTTTCCACTTTCTAATAAGCATGTCTCTCCTTTATTTTTTGCAACTAATAGAATAGCAGTTATGTAGTTATAGCGATTCTGCCCAAGTTTTTGGCATTTCTTTGATTCATTATATAGCCTTTTGTTAAATGTTAATTCCTAGGGCTATATTTATGTTTTAAAGGTTCCCTAGTGTTTATTTGGTTATTTTACCTTAACAGTACTTGATCAGGCATACTCAGGCATACTTTATTCAGAGGAAAATCCTGCAGATCAGTAGGTAAAGTCTTGATGGTTAGTGCATTAGCCTTGGATGCAGTAACTTACCTCCCAATGTGTGTGTGTGTGTGTGTGTGTGTGTGTGTGTGATAGATTCTCAGTGGCAAAGGTGGGCTCATTATTACAGAGTCCTAGGAATTGGAACACATTAAGTTTTCTGTACAGTTGGTGCTGAGCTTTTAAAAAAGACTGAGTTGACTCCACTGTATCATTCATAGTGCTAGGCTTTTTGTGTAGTCTGAAATGGCATTCATGGGGGTTTACAAGAAGACTCTTTCAATAATCTGTTAACATAAGGTTTCCTTGTTTAAAGAAAAGCAAGAAACAAAGATTAGGGGAGGTTGGGGCCCCCCCTAATAGATTGGTAATCTGTGCCATTGGGTTCGGAATGTAAATGGACAAGTTGCTCTAGTGACTCTTGATTGTAGAGATGTTGAAGAGTACCAAGGAGGGTAATTTTATATGATACTGTCTTCTTTCTCTCCAGGGCTTCTAAAGCCCAGGGAAGAGGAGAACTGGGAATTGTTTGGAGAAATAGGCCAGCAGAGACAGCCCGTCTGGGTTTACCTCTGTCTAGCTTCCTCTTGAGCTATATAGATAATCCAAGAGAAAAGGATCTTGAGTGGAAATCTCAGAAAAAACAACTACTCAGAGCCATCTTCACCTGATCATGCACTTTTAAAGTTAGATATAAATCAGATCATCTTAAATACACTGAAGGAGTTCACATTATTTTCAGTCCTAACATGAGTATCTCTAAAATAAGGGACTATGCTTTTGAAATAATTTGCTAGACTAAATCAGTGATCCCCAAGTTTGAAGTTTGTACACTTGGCGGTCCTATATCGGGTCACCTGAATACCTGAAGTGTATTCAGATGTGTTGGTCCAGCCGAGGGGTGCTGGTGACCAGTGCTGTGACTTCTGCTGACCCTCATTTTCCCCTAGTGCCGTTCCTGGATGGAAAGCTTTTTAAGGCCATATCCTCTCGGCCTAAATGAAATAGAGGACTAAAGTAATTATCTGAATAATTATGCCTTGAGAAAACTTTTTATTTTTGTCTGATTCATCATCTGGTTAAATTCAAAATGTTACTGGAGTGATGTGGGAGGGGGAAGGATTTGCCTGAATTATCCCTATAATTCATATGCTTCTACCAGTAGGGATAAGGAAATCTTACCAGAAAATCCAATTTGAATATACCAGGGAGAATGAATCAAATGTACTTGGACTATGTCATCTTGGTTGATCAAGATATTTTGCAAGATTCTAGTTTTAAACTCTGCTTTGAACTAGAAAACAGATTAATCATTAGTCTCAGCCCACATCTGTAGAAATTATGAGTGCTAAAAAAAACCATTTCCTGGGTCTAAATTTATCTGAAATAGATATTTCTATGTATTTTATACCCAGGGAGAGCTTCAAGAATATTTCTTTTCAATAGTTTAAAAAATAGCAGTGATCCTGAAATTGATCTGCTAGTGTACAATTGTTAGCATTCCTAGTAATTTGGGATGTCAGCATTAAGTTATTAAGTCTCTTAGCTAGATTCAGAATATCAGTTCCATCGTTCATAGCAAAAGCACGGTATTAACCTGGGGATCATTAATTGTTAGTTGGGTCCTATGCATTTCTTTCATTGCCAAATGAAATCATAGGTTCCCAGAAGGTTTATGAACTTATATCCAGTGCTTGGTATAAAGTATTAAATACATGGTATAAGTTTAGTACATATTGATTATGTGCATGCTAATATCTATTACACTGAACTTTTCTTCTTCAACTGCCCTGAGTTAATCACAAACAGTTTTTGAAAACTAGGAGTAAGTTTACATCTTTAATCCTTCCGTCTTAACAGCTAGGAAAATGAAACGATTTTAGTTTACTCAATAAGTTATTTTCCATTATTTATTGAAAGGTTAAGAAAACATTTGTGGTTAAGACATAAAGTGAGGCACTTGCAGAAAAAACGAGCTTATGGCTGTTTGTCCTTGTCGGCTTTCAGAGCTACGATGAGTGATAGGGAGATGTGCCGGGCTCCCGTTTGATCCAGCGTGGTTCTGAAAGCTCACAACAGCCTATCCTACAACTGTAAAAATCCCCTCTTGAATACAGGAGATTTGTTCTCAGTATTGGAAGCTGATCACTCACTTATTTCCAGTATAACCTGATTCTGTGATTCTTAAGAACACAAAGGAAATGTACCTGAAAATCCTGAAGAGGATGAGAAGAGTTAGCAGTAGGATTATACAGTTATTCTCATTTCAATTCAGTAGTAAATTTAAAAAAAAAATGTTTTCTTTGTGCTGAGTTCTCTGCATTGGAGAAAGTGCGCACTGGGCTTCTGCCCTCAGCAGCTTGATACCTCAGCTGTGGAAAGGAGGCTCACATTCATAGCAAACTTAATGAACAGCGCAAAACAATGCAATCTAATGCTAACTGGTGAGATATGGAAGAGTGGTATTGAGGAGTGAGGAATCGCAGTGGGAAATGTGTATTATGAACCTAGAGCCAGAGATAGCAAGTATGGCGTGCATGTCACTGTGAACTCCTCCTGGATCTGTGGTTGGCATTGGTAGTCAACCTCTGCATTCATTATTACTCATCTTGAATATAATGTCCAACTCTGTTTTGTTTTGTTTTAGGTTTTTTTTTGAGACAGGGTCTCGCTTTTGTGGTTTAGGCTGGCCCTGAGCTCAGCCTCAAATTCACATCACAATCCTCCTGCCTCTGCCTCCCAAGTGCTGGGATTACAGGCGTGAGCCAACACGCCCAGCACTGTGGTATGTGGTACTGGTTGCTGCTGGGTGTGGGTCTCCACACCCAGTATTGTTATGTGGTTACCGGGGAATCGAACCCGGGTCCTTGCGCTTGCAAGACAGGCGCCGGAACCACTGAGCTAACTCCCCGGTCCTAATGTCCAACTCTGAAGGTAGAGTTCTAGGAAACCATTCACAGTTGATTGGCGCTGGCGTAGAACTTGAATCTTACAAGTGAACCAGTTGCTTCTTGAGAGCAAGTGCTGTACCTGATGAAGCCTTTTGTTTTCCGCAGGCTTTAGTATCTATCCTTAATAAACATTGATTGAGTGAGGAACTTAAAATATTCAGTTAGATTTGGCAGAGAGAGAAGAGTATTCCAGTTGAAGAGATACTTTAGAAAGTGATACATCTATTTCCTCCCTATTTAGAGCTTCAGTACTATCAAGGACTGACCTCAAACATTAGAGATAGAAGTCAAGGGTGCTAAGCAGTTAGGACGCTCCTGAGCAGTCATCGTAGGGTTGGCCAGGGCTCTTGCTCAGGCTCCCAAACTGGCTCGGGTTCTTTACCTTTTGATTACACCTAGCAGAAAACAACACACCCTCATGTACACTTCTAGTTAAAGGTACAGTTTATTGATACCTATCATTCTCTTTGGGGGGCCATGGGGTGATGTAAAGAAGACAGGTCTGTAGCTAAAAGAAACTGGGAAGGGGAGAAGAAATGGGAAGATCTTCCTCCTGTGGAAGTAGCGGCAGTTCCATGGGCAGATCCCAGAAGGTCCAGTAGTGTCCACCTGGTCAGCTGCAGCATCGTGGTTGTGCCACCTTCCCTGAAAGAAGGCCCCTGCTCCTTATGATGAGACAAACTAGCTGCGGAAACCTGTGAGCCATGAGCTGCCTCTCTCCCTCTGCCTCTTCCTGACTGGTGAGGTATTCGGATTCAAAATGCACGCCAGTAGTGAACATCACCATAATAAAGTTGTTTACAGTTTAAGGCCTAGTCTAGTCTGCTGATCCTCTAGAAGGAATCACAGCCTGAGGTGCACAAATATAGGGGTTTTCTTCTGGATATAGCATGGAATCTCACCTCACAGGGCACGAACTGCAAGATCTCAGTGTGGACGGACAGGACTCGCTCCATAAGTTGGGCTGATCAGAGAAAGTGACCTAGGAAAGTGTTGCTCTTTGAAATGTTTGTTTTCTCCTCCCTCATACTTTAAAATTTTTTTTTAGCTACTACATTTAGACCTTCATGAACTTAGTTTCTATGGTAAGACAGTTTTTCCAGGAACTATATAAAATAATCCTTTGCTTGTAACCATGATGGAATATATTTTCTTTGAAAGTCTGGGTTCCTTGTTCTAAATGCCCCCAAATTCCTTCCTTCTGTGCTTTCCAAAGGAATGTACCTACTCACAAATCAAGGTACTCAAGACCAAATTGAAATGACAGCACCTGTATGAGGCCTGTCATCCCTGTACACCACGCAGGAATAGTCTTCTGCTCCTCTATAGGCCAGATACTTGAATCTGACTTAGTTCAGCATATTCTTTACGATCTAGTTGTAGTCTTGAAACGAACCCCCAGATATTACATCACCCTGCATTTTCTGGTAGCAGGTTAAGTCTGTGATGCTTCTTGTTTTCCCTTTTCCTCTGTCATTTGGACAGTGAATTCAGACACAGAAGTTTCATCGCTAAGAGAGAACTTCGGAACAGGTTGAGCAATGGTTTGGCCTACTCTTCCTACAAAGTGGAAGGAAATCCTAACCTTTATTGACTTTTCTAATGGGAGTTTGGAAGAGATCCCACATCTCTGAAAAGGTCTGATCGCTGCTTCTATACCTGACCAGGATCTGGCCTGTCCCCAGAAATCAATAAATGCCTAAATGCCTATGGAATAAATGGATGAGCAGTGGTCATGGATACATGAGAATCTGTTTATTTTTGGCTAGAGTCAAGTGGCCTGCTTTGCAATTTTTATCTACTAACAACAGGGCTCTTTGCAGAGTTAGCACATCTCAAATTATAGATCTTACAGTTGAGAGAGTGAGGTGACCATATATACTGCAGCAAAGCCCCTTTCAGGAAACATTTCAGAAGTCTCGATGTTAGGGCAAGGAAGAGAACTAAGCAAAATCTGTGCATCCTACAAACACAATTTCTATGTTCGTTCAAGCAAAACAGGTTCTGAGAAGAGTCCAGAAAGCTGGGTTAGTGTTGAGTGCTGAAAGAGGAATGTCGTTCTCAGGTACGGTTCCTTGTCTTACCCCTAATATTGCCGTGGAGTGCTCTTGTGCAAGAGGTTATCAATGTGTTTTCCAATAAGCAGCAGTTAGTCTCTCCATCGTCTGACTGAGGCAGTCATGATAGTAAAGTCTGCTCTCACAAATCTTTTCTAATAAAGTCATTACCTTGGAATGCTTTCCAATCTAAGCGTTTTTTGCCAAGCATGATGATTATCTAGCTGGGGATATTGTAGAGCCCTGTGATTTTAGATTACTGGTTCAGTGTTCATCCTAACTTTCATGTAGTGCAACATGTACAAAAAATAGGTTCAAGAAGGAGGAAATGGTAGTACAAGAGAATGTGACCAAAGAAGGGAAGGTCTGTTGAATCCTTTGAGGCTGAAGTTGGGAAGCAGAGCCATTGAGTAGAAAGGAAGGGAAACAGCCAGAGAGTTGTTGCCAGAAGTCCCGAGCCAAAGACTCACCAACAGGTACTTGAAACAAGAGGGAGATTGAGAGAGTGCATGGACGTGCTGGTGTGGCTGCCCAGTCCTCGCTCCTCACCCCGGCGCTTAGATCGCCATCATACACCACTGGCCTCTGATTACTGGGACAGGTGACAGCTCTCCTGGCTGAGAGTTTGATACAAATCCAGCAGGGAAAAGTACTACAGTCCAGTGGCTGGCCAGGGAGAAATTTATAGGAGTTGTTTTGTTTAAAATGGATCTAGGCATTTTGAGGACACTGACTGAATGAAGTTGGAGTCTGAACCCATTCAGAGGAAAGAGTGAAAACTAAGAGAAGATACTGCATCTTTGACAGCCAGTATTCTGAACTGTTAAGGAAACATAGTATTTGGTAGTTAGATGAATAAAAATGAGTAGGTAAGATCTTTATGAGCATGACCCCAGAAGCAGTTTGATACTGAGTACTTCCTCCATTTCATATCCTTTGCTAAGTTATCCACTGAAAATTACCCAGAATCTTATTGTGACCATGATCTGACAGTCTGCTCTTGTGTGCCTTTGCCAGGCAGCTGCCCGGCTTGGGCTAGCAGTGTGCTGTGTGGCTTTGGCAGCGTATGGCTGAGCTCTTAGCCTCCTGCCTGTTGCAGTGCAGGAACTTAGCTACACGAGCTGGGGACTGAGTGCCGTGTGGGGAAGTCACCCAAGGACTGAAAGCATGTGATATGGAAACATTTCAGTTGAATATTTAAGAAAATTAGAATTTGAAAAGGTGATTATATTTAGTAGTCCACCCTTTTTTTTTTTTTTTTGACAGGGTCTCGCTTTTGTGGTTCAGGCTGGCCCCGAGCTCAGCCTCAAACTCACATCACAATCCTCCTGCCTCTGCCTCCCGAGTGCTGGGATTACAGGCGTGAGCCACCACGCCCGGCACTGTGGTATGTGGTACTGGTTGCTGCTGGGTTGAGTCTTCACACCCAGTATTGTTATGTGGTTACCGGGGAATCGAACCCAGGCCCTTGCGCTTGCAAGACAGGTGCCGGAACCACTGAGCTAACTCCCCGGCCCCGGTAGTCCACCCTTTCTTGAATAGACTTTGCAGGATTTGGTGACCTCGGTTTTAAAAAACACTTTGAAAATAAATAGTTTCTTGACTTGTTGGACAATTCAAATCCAAAGGAATGGAGTATACTCTTTAGTAGTTCATTCTGTAAGTTTAGAAAACTTTACCAAATATCTAGTAATACCTCACAGGAAATATTGAGTAAATATTCCTCAATGAATTGACCGGGGGATTGAGGTTATGTACCTAATCAAGTTAGTTCATGCAGAGTCAAAACTTTTTTCATACTTTCTCTTAAGCCCTTCTCATCTACATAATTTTAGTTCCTCATTATCTGGATTTGACTTTTCCAGAGGCTAGATGCTCTAGATCAGAAACAAGTCTCTATTCCTTGCTGCCGTGGGGAGTCTTGGGTCTAATTATATCCCATAAAATGCCCTGGCCTTGTATATTTTGCTCACTTCTTGATAATAGAATTTTAAATTGTTCTGATCTTATTATTGTGGTCTGGGAGCCAAGTCTCCACATCTTTTCATTTACTCTTCATTAAGGCCTTTTTTCCCTTTTCTTTCATGAGGACTGCTTTTTGAACTTTAATTTTATTATGTGAGGCTTGACTATCTATACTGTCACAATCGATTCAGTCAGAGATTCAATTAAATTTGTTCTTTGGCATCATAGAAACAATTCATCTGACAATTAATGTGATTTTTGGTTTTTTTTACTAAACCAATCAGCTGTTCTTGCATTATTTAGACCAAACTGATGGGATACCACATTTTTGACTGTGCATGCACGGAGTATTGGACATGTAATTTGAGGATCAAAAATGGCATACTTTGTTGTTCATTATTTGTTAACTTTATAATTGAGTAAAACCGAGAATTGGCTTATTACTCTGGCTCCATTTTCCCATTAGTCTGTCTTTAGAACTGCAAGATTTGTAATACATTAAAAGTTTCCAAACATAATCAGGTGACATGTATTTTTCTTTCCGAATTTACCATGCTTAGTAGTTTATTAACTGACTCCCTGGTCTAATACATGTTTTTATCTTTCTTTTCGGTTAGGATCATTTTTATATTTTTATACAGTATGTAGTTTGTTTATTTTTATCATTGATATCAAATATCATTGATAAAAATAAGATCGTAATTCTCTCAACTAAGCAGTTTGTTAAGTTTACTAAAATTTTGAAGAACAGTTATGGTGAGCTCAGTTTCCAATGCCTGAAAGAGAATGACACACAGCACTGAGATCATTCATCAGTAGGCTATCCAAGAAGGAACAGTTTGAGAGTTCATGTGGGGGTCACACTAAAGCAATTTGGTTTCTCAGCAAATGTCCTTTGTAATTGGCTGCTGTGATCACTAGATGTTTACTGAGCATCTCCTTCCAAGGAAAACTGGAAAATGGCAAAACTGGTTTACTAGTATTGCTTGGGTTTCGTTAGATTCAGTGTCTTGATGCATCCATACCAAAGCTGTTGCTGTGAGACTGGTCTTTTCTCAGTAGCTGCAGCAACACTTGAATGCTGGAGAGCAAATCTTTTTGTGTTCTCAAACGTTACTGCTTCTTCTTCTTCTTCTTTTTTTTTTTTTAAAGTAAGTTTATATTTGAAGAGTGGCTATTTACTGGAAACAGCAGAGGAAGAAAAAATTTGGAGAAAATGACTCTTGACAGTAGGTGTCAGAAATCTATCTAAATCTTATCACAAGGTCACCAAGAGGAGATGCTCAACACCTACTTGGGGGATTGTAAATAGGCTTCAGCTTTCAGGGGGCTTCCTGGTGGCACTCAGGGTGGCTCTGGGAAACTGCAGAACAGATCAGTCCTGACAGATGGTTCTGTGAGAAGAGAGGCTGGCTTTCCACCTGGCTTCTCCATTTCTTGGCCGGGCAGCCTCGGGCCAGTTCCCTGACTACTGTCCCTTAATATTCTTATCTGTAAAATGCAAGGGGGAGATGGACACTGGTTCTTCTACTTTTGTGCCTCACTGTTGCCATTTCACCCTTGCAGTAAAATTGTAAAGATTAAACTAATGTAACAGAAAAACACGCCTGACATATTAAGCCATATAGGCTGGAGATGGAGGTGTATATAGCTCATTGGTACAGTGCGAAGCCTTGTGTTTATCCCTGGCACTGGGAAACACTAGCAAAAAATCATGGAATCTTATTTTTACAGAAAACTGTGAGTCCTCAAATTTACATATTCTGCCCATGGGGGTTCCAATAACTCTCCTGTATTTCTCATAGATCTATTCTCTGGAGAAATGTAGCTTTGAAGTTTGGTGGTCAGTAGAATAAAGACTGAGCCAAAGCAAATACCAATAGGAAGTGAGGCCCTCGTTTAGTGACTGTAGCTAATATTTGAAATGACGTTCTGGGTTTCTGGTACCATTTTCTTCATGGTAATTTGAAGACAGGTGATTTCCTGTCCAGGTGCTCACCTGCCCAGGCTCTCCTTTCACAGTTGCTTTCACAACTCTTGATTTGTGTGTTTCTTTGCTGACTCTTAGTCCCAAGACGCTTTATCCATTTGGACTTGAAACTCCTCTCTTTGCTCTTTTCTGCCTCGCCCGATCCTGCCTGATTGCAGTGCTCTTCAGAAAAGCCTGTGCATAGTCAGACCTTTCTCCAGCCAGTGCCGAAGCAGGAGAATCACAGATTCTCTAAAAACAAAAAAATTAACAAAAAGGCTGGGGATATGGCTGGGTAGCCTGTGGATTTAACACCCCCCCATAGTGCAACACACACACACACACACACACACACACACACAGCACCACCTCCAACTACAACAGCATCAAAACCAACTTGCTTCACCAGCAGGATAGAAAGCCTCAGTGATATGCAGGGCTGTAGCACATTCATTCTAAATTTACTGTATTCCTCTTACGCTGTTAGCTTTGATTTGTTTGTTTGTTTTGGCAGATTTCTTAGAGGGCAGGTTATCAGAACCCTCTTAGTGGCCTTTGTGCATTTTAGTGTGCTTACCCAGATCGGTGTATATTTTTTTCTCTTCTTTTTAAGGTCATACTTTTTATAAAATAAGCGGTAATCTCCTGCAATAGAAACCACTTTCTCTCCAAATGTAGTGGTCTGTTATGTTGCTATTTGCTGTTGAAGAGATACCAGTCTTCAAATGACCAGAATAGTACATGACAAGCCTTGAACTGTGAAATGAATTTTGCCAAATGCTGAGGGGTTTGTAACTGCCAGCAGGAAAATGTGCATTACTGGCAAGAGAGAATAATTTCTTTCAGAGTGAGCACTTGTGGAGAAAAGGCAGCCTCTGGAGAGCTTGGTCTTATATATATCAACAGGAGGAATACTTGAAATGTCCGTAGACTCTTCAAAAGCAACTGGCTATCTTGTCTAGACTAGGAAGAATCAGAATCCTGTCTTAAGTAAATACATGTCATATTAGTACTTGACTGAAAATTGTAACAGTAGAAATAAGTTTTTTAAACAGTTGTTTTTCTTAAGATTTCAATGTGTGTAACACAATGAGTTTTAGAAAGAAAAAAAACAGGCTCTTTGGAGACTAGAAATCAGGTTTCTGATAGTTATTTAAAGGTGAAACCTTGGATTATGTGCCTAAATTTATTCAAACCAGCTAATAAAAGCAAGCCTAGATGTTTCCTATTAGGCTTGGAATGTGCTTGGAAAAAATCCTGCTCCTCCAGATGTCCAGTATTGGGGAGCATCTCAAGAGTGTGCTCTTGTTTTGGTGAAGAATCGTCAAATATATAATTGCGGCTCAGGATGCTGGAGCGTAATATAGGTAGCTCTGATGTATGTGTTCTTTCTCTTCTTTTTTCTTTTAGAAGTGGAAAAATATCACAGGAAGTAATATTTCTCATTGTTTGATTGCAGATGAAAATCAATTCGTATAGTAGAATATGGTGGTCCAGACTTAGAACTCAGAGGTGTTAAGTAAATGTTTAGCCTGGTTCCACTTCAGGAGGTAGATTTTATTAACATATTTGTTGAGGTCATGGGGGTGAGGAAAAGCTTCTGTTGTTGCTTACATGCCTGAGGGGCCTTTTTGCTGCTAGCAATTTAACAAAGGCCTATTTTTCTAGGTTTTTTTTTTTTGCCAGAAAAGAGCAAGTATCTTGTAACATAACCACAACTTTCTTACTATATGTGCATAACTGGATGATCTCCAACAAGAGTTTTAAAAAGACCATTGTTTTTCAGTCTTTGTTGGGAGAGCCCCTTCTTAGATAGAACTTACAAGGTTTGTTTCTGAGCTTTCTTCTTAGATTTTTCTCCTGGTTTACTTTGACCTCTTATCAGCTGTTTGCACTTTGTATTGTCTTCATTACTGAAAAGAAACACTGCCCACAAAAAGTCAGGATTTGAAGTGTTGAACCGACTTCCTTGAGTCCAGTCCACAGTTTGGCTCCGGTTATCGTACCAGGCTGACCTCGTCAGAGGGAGGGTGCCTTGGCAGAAATCTGAGAATTCCTCGATCAGTAACTCCCTTTTTTGGATTTTTGGAGTCTTTAGGTGGATTGCTTTGTACTAAGCACACTCCTCTTAGAAAGGAATGAGGCCAGGAGAAAGGAGGAATTTGCACAGCATAAATCTTTGCAGCTGACCTTGGAGTTCACTGTCCTCAAGTAAGCCAGCTGCTGCTGTGCCTGGCCTTGAACCATCAAAGCCTGGAGAGAGAAAAATCAGATTCCGCTCTTCAGCTTTCGGGGCTTGCTCTTGACTTGTTCCTCTCCTTGGAGGTCGTTGCTGTTATTCTTAGAGATCAGATTTTTAAAACTCCAGCCAAACAGAGTATTATATAGTAGAGCAGTGACTGTGAAAGCGCTTTGTGCTGACAATTAATTTCACATGTAAACACTTTGATTTTGTTGCCAGCAAGGAGATTTTTATTTCCTTTCACTGCCTAAAGTCTAGAAATAAAATCCCACAGCTGTCAGATTCCCACATACTCATCGGTGCTGTCAAGGTGGCTTTCCAGTGAGCAGAGTGAAGTTAGAGGATTCCACTAGGAAAGCCTTTACAGCTTATTTCACGCTGCCATTGAAAAAGAAATGATCGGCCAGTAGTGGTGGCGCCCCCCTATAATCCTAGCAGTCAGGAAGCTGAGGCAGGAGGCTTCCCCTAAATTCAAGGCCAGCCTGAACTACATAGTGAGGCCTTGTCTCAAAAAGAAAAAAAAAAAAAAATCAATCTGTGGCCTGCCTGCCAGGTCACGTTGCTCATAATAGCCCCAGAAATCCAGAGCAAAACTAATGCCAATGGGTTTAGCCAGTTTGTGAGCTATTGTTGTCTTTCGAAGTACAGTTGTCTCCCCACCTCTGTTTCCACATGTCAGGTACTTGTCAGGCAGGAAACTCTGAGTGTGTTGGCAGGTATCCTACCAGCAGAGCACGGACACTCCTGTTTTCCAGCACCAGGGCATTCTTGGCTCCTGAATACAATAGTTAGGTGTTCGTAACGCTTCCTCTGTAATTACCCATTGTTAGTGCAGCCGGGTGTGTGTGTTTAAATTAGGTCAGAGCTTGTTTTATTTCATTCCTAAACCAGAATGTTTGCCAACTTAGGCACCAACATTTTATTCTGCTTTTCCCGAATGCGCAGCGATCGCTTACATCACCTGCATGGTCCCGTGTCCGGCATACTTGGCTTTTTGTCTTCCAGTGGTTGCATTTCGTGCTCTGTGTGTCTTCTCTGAAAGAATTCACCAGGTTAGGCGGATCTCTGAGGCTGGGTTTCTAGTGAGACAGCACAGTACCGTGTCTTTTGGCACCACCTAACCTCTGATGTAATACTATTCAGGGAAAAAAAATGATCCTTGTCATTCATTTGTGGTTTCACTTTACATTCTGCCCTCACATGACCAGCAACACCTGGGAGCAGAGTGGCTTTCGAGGAGGATTCTTAATAGTGCCAGTTCAAAGGGGATTTGCAGGAATGCAGTGTTGGTATATGCACATCAGTTCTTTGTAAATTAAAGTACCAGGTTTCACAACCTCCCAGCCAATTAGGCGGAATAGAACATGTACATATGCAGGCACACACACTGCTTAATTGGCAGAGATATTATGAAATATACCCCTTTGCTATACAAAGAATTAATTATGCAGGTTGGACACCTGCTCCCCTAATCTGCTTTCTTAATTGCAGGGGATGGGCTCCTATCCTTGTTAAGTCATAAAGGGGCCATGTGTGTGCCTTCTTTTAACACATAGGACCTCACCAAGGAAAAATAATAACATTTATAAGTATTGCCATTAACAACCAAGCCACGTAACACGACTTTATATTACATTTCTTTGAAGTCACGTTAACCAGTTAAACAAGCAGCCTTTATGTATTGTGGGATTTTTTTTGCCCGATGGTATGACCCTACATTTGAGGATCATTATCACAGAACAGTCTTTCCAAAGATATATTAATAAAGGTAGAAAATGAACAAGGAAAAATATAAATTTAGAAACCACTAATAGGTATAATCCAAATTTTATGGGCAGTATAATAGTGCTGATTGGAAACATGTCAACAGACATATGTATTCTATATAGATTGTGCTATTAAAAATAGTAAGTTTTAAAATGAAACACTTAAAGGAATTTAAGCAGTAGTCTCATTTGCATGTATGCCTTACAACCTTGTTGGATTACTCTTTAATTTCTCTCAGATTTTATCATTCTAATTTGGAGTGTTAGTTGTTAACAGTAGCCAGTCCCAAGTAATAATCACTAAGAGGCTAGTTACCGGTAGGCTTAAAAATTAAAGTTATGTTTATTATGCATTAGTCATAGAATGAAACAAGCCTGGAAGAAAAGAATGAAGAAAAAGCAGCATAGAAGCAGGCAAGAGGCCTGGATCATTCTATTCTTAATTTGCATGCTATGAGTGGGTACTGAAATTCATCAGATGTATCTAAGAAAACTGTAAGAAAAAATTTCACCATGCTTTATGTTTAAATATATAGTAAGTTTAATTATATTAAGTATACTTGAAAGCAGTATATTTATCATGAATAATGTATTTAAATTAATCAATGTGGTTCTTCCTTTGTTCCATTGTTTTAAAACCCAATCATTGGTGAGGAGAAGACAACGTTGTAGAACAAGGTGCATTCATAAATATATTCAGCAACAAGCACCAACACACTTTCCCAGGAAGTAAGCAAAACCTTTAAGCGCTCTCTAAATGAAAACAATAGTTTCCTTTTTTTTCTATGTTTTGTATGAATATTCATGTTTTCTTCGTTGTTGAGGGTACAGCTTATTTTCCAAGTTCTCTTATTCCTAGTATGGTATCCGAGGGGATTTTAAGGATTTTACTTAAGCAAAAACAATCAATTTTTTATATATAAAAAAACAGTTTCCAACAAATGCGTACTTCTCTCATGAAGATTAAGGCATACCTTGCTTTACTGGCATAATCAACAAGGTCTAGGTTGTGTATTCTTGTGTATTACCCAGAATACTCAGATATCTGAGATAAAAACCACAGCCAAAAAAGGAAAACTCAGTGAAGTATAAAAAAGAGAGGAAAAAGTTAAATCAGTCTTTATGAAAACGTGAATTCAGAAAAATGAGTGAATCAATAGAATATGGTATGAGCCACATGTCCAACTCTGGGCCGACCGTTGACTGGCAACCACACTGAGTTCCCTTTA
>PVIR01025865.1:0-24473 GCA_004026965.1 Petromus typicus | reverse complement strand
TGTTTCCTGAGACAGGGTCTTGCTGTGTAGTCTAGGCTAGCCCTGAACTCACTATGTAGTCCAGGCTGGCCTCAAACTTGTAGAAATTCTCCTGCCTCAGCCTCAAGTGCTGGGACCACAAGAGTGCAACTTCAGGCCAGGCTCTTGTTGATTTTCTCCCTCCCCCCTTCACACCGCTGCTGTCCCGTCTAGTTCCCATATGAACTCGCGCTGAGCGAGAACCCTGCACCGCGCACGTGCCAAGCCCTCATTCACTCCAGGCTGCCCCCTACTCCTTCACACCACAAGCCTGAAGGCACAAAGTCACATCTTTTCTTCATTCTCTCTTTGTTCGTTATTCAGTAAACACAGGCCGGCAGCTCTGGGGAAAGCAGCTAATGCGAGGCCGGGAGCACGGCCGCCTGTCCTGCCTGTGCTGCCGTCAGGATGGCCACAGGGGACCCGGGAAGCAGAGGGAGGATGACCGCTTGTGCCTTCTCCTTGGGGAGGCAGAGAGAACATAGGAAGGAAAGCCCAGAGGTCCCTGTGGATTTTGCCCCATGTTCCAAGGAGTTTTCTGAGAGGTGGAAGACAATGTCCAGAAAAGAGAAATCTAAATCTGGTGGGTTGGCCGAGAGGAAGTACACTGCGGAGGAGGAGTGAGAGGTCACAGACCAGCACCCCTGAAAGGCGGCCTTCTTACTCTTCCTGTTTCACTCAGAATTTCACTCCGAGAACAAATCCACAAAGACAAGGCCAGAAAGTTGAGTGGGACGTGACCACAGACAGGTGGCAAAGCCAAAGGGAAGTAGAAGGACGCTGCTGATACACGTCTAAAGGAAAGCTGGGTGGTGCAAAGATTCCCACTAAAGCTGCCTAGGAAAAAGGTGGAAGGAGGAGATGAAGAGGAGGAAGGGGAATAAAAGAGCTTTCTCTCTCCCTCCTTATGAATCCCTTAGAGTAGATCAGTGTGCTGTCTTCTACATGCCTATGCTGCCTCTGTCCGGTTTGATTATGGGATTTGATCCCAGTCACACTGTAATCTCTCAAGGTGCTCTGCATGGTGTCAGGAGTTGACATGACATGGCCGCAGGGGTCTGGAGCACCATGAAACTCCATCAAAGTAGGTTTTTTTTTTTCCAGTACCAGGGATCAAACTCAGGACTTCACACTGCTGAGGCAGGTAGGGCACCACTGAGCTAAATTCCCAGCCCACTCCATCACAGTCTTACAAATGTCCACACATTTTAAAACCCGGTGGGGCATAACACGTCTGTAAGCCCAACACTCCGGAGGCAGAATCAGGAGGATCTCTGTGAGCTCAAGGCCAGCTTGGGTAACACTGTGAGTTTGAGATCAGCCTGAACGACATACTGAGACCCTTTCTCAAAAAAACTTCTTTTAAAACTTTATTTATTTATTTTGTACCAGGGATCGAATTTGGGACCTTGTGCTTGTGAGGCAGGCGTCAAAACCACTGAGCGAAATCTCCAGCCTGCAAAAGCTGTTTTAAGTAAAAAGGCACTCTGTGCTCTCCTCACTCTGTGCACTTCGCTATCCGTGTGACAGAGTGTTGAAGATGTCCCTGGCGTTTATCTTAATTTTTGAGGGTACACGCTGTATGGTTATTGGCTAGAAATCCTGGGTTATCAATTGTGTCTATCTGCAGTTTGAATAAAGCACCTTGAGACACACCCTCGATCCTCCTTGCTTGGCACTGAGGCTGGGCCAGTGCCGTTGGGAGGGAACCGAAGCTCAAGGTGCGCACTGTGGGGCCGGACCTGTCTACGCTGAGGCCATGGAGGGCGCCCACCAAGCTTCAGGTTATCTTGCGTTTTTCTGTCACTGTTGCTTCTGTTTTGTTTTTTCTGGTACCAGTATCGAACTCAGAACTTGGGACTTGCAAGGCAGGCGCGGTTCCACTACGCTAAAATCCCTGGCCTTTGTTTTGTTTTGTGTTTTTGGGTCAGGGCCTCATAGTCCAGGCCTAGCTGGCCTTGAATTCACTATGTAGTGTAGGCTGGGCTCAAACTCATAGTGATCCTCTTGCCTCAGCCTCCTTCGGGCTGGGATTACAGGCATGTGCCATCATACCCAGTTTGGGTTTTTATCTGACACAGGGTCTCACTACATGGTCCAGGTTGGCCTTAAACTTGAGATGATCCTCCTGCCTCAGCCTCCCTAGTGCTGAGATTACAGGCAGACACTACCACACCTGGCATCTTGTTCTTGTATACAGTAACCTGGCCTCTCTCTGACCAGCTTAGATGTGGCCAAGGTGAGTAAGCTGGCATCAGAAATGTTTGGACCTTTGTTTTGTCCTGTTCTCAGTTAAGTCCGATAGGCCGAATAGTTTGTTTTTAAGCAAACTGTAGAACTCTTCATTGCTAGCAAGGAGCCACTGCCTCAGTGAAAGTTCAACAACCACAATTCTGAGAATTGTGGTAGAATTTCACTCCCACATCAATATTTTTTGAATGAAAGGATAATTTAAAATATAAAAATATTAATTTATTCAGAGCAGGCATTTACTGAGTTAAATAGATGTATCGATGAATGAGTAAAACTGTGGAGGAACCACGGAGTATATAGATTCTCCATTCCTGCTCCCGACTCACGGGAGGGAAACAAAGGCTGCTGAAATGATGACGAAGTGAAATACACAATATTAAGTAAAAAACAAAACGCAACAATGAGAGTCTGTGCTCCGAGGGTGCAGGTCTGTCACTCAGTTCGCTCACTGGCTGCCTTCGTTTGTGAAGCTCCCAGCAGCTCTTTCCTTCCACTGATTCAAAAGCAGTAATGGAAAATCCATATACTCGTTGGTTCCTCCACAGTTTTATTCATTCGATATATCTATCCAGCTGTCAATAAACTGCCTGCTTTTGGGGCCGGGGGTTTAGCTCAGTGGTTCCAGCACCTGTCTTGCAAGTGCAAGGACCCGGGTTCGATCCCCCGTAACCACATACAGTACAGGACGTGGAGACTCACCCCAGCAGCAATCAGTACCACATACCACAGTGCCGGGCGTGGTGGCTCACGCCTGTCATCCCAGCACTCGGGAGGCAGAGGCAGGAGGATTGCTGTGATGTGAGTTGGAAGCTGAGCTCAGGGCCAGGCTGAACTACACAGCGAGACCCTGTTTCAAAAGACCTTAAAAAATAAATAAATAAAAAAATAAACTGCCTGCTTTGAATAAATTAGTTTATTTTTTAATTTTTAAAATTATTTTTTCATTCAAAAAACTACTATCTTGGGCCACGGATATAGCTCAGTGGCACTGCACCTGCCTGGCAAGCATAAGGTCCTGAATTCTACCCCTGGTAAGAAGAAAAGAAAAAAAATTATACTGAAGCCAGGCCTTGCTGGCCCACTCCTGTAATCTCAATTCTTTGTGAAGCTGAGGCAGGAAGATGGAAAGTTTGACCCTAGCCTGGGCAACTTATTGACCTAATGTGATGTTGTCTCAAATTTTGGTGGGGGCCTGGGGATGTAGCCCAGTGAGTGGTAGAGTGCTTACCTAGCATGTGTGAGGCTCTGAATTCTATCTCAGTGCTAAAAATGAAAAAAAAAATCTTAATGTTCAATCCTCAGTACCACAAATAAACTAAAAATGACATTTTAGAAGTAAAAGTACAGCGAGGCATGGTGGTACACACCTGTAATCCTAGCACTTAGGAGGCTGAGGCAGGAGCATTCTGGTGAGTTTAAAGCCAACTTGTAGTGAGTTCAAGGTCAGCCTGGGTTACAAACCAAGACCTTCTCTCAAAAAACAAAACTAAACTAAACTGGGCCGGGGATTTAGCTCAGGTGCCTGTCTTGCAAGCACAAAGACCCAGGTTTGATCCTCGGTAACCGCATACAAATACTGGGCATGGAGACTCACGCCCAGCCGCAACCAGTACCACATACCACAGTGCCGGGTGTGGTGGCTCATGCCTATAATCTCAGCACTCAGGAAGGAGGCAGAGGCAGGAGGACTGCTGTGATGTGAGTTTGAGGCTGAGCTCAGGGCCAGCCTGAACTACAAAGCAAGACCCTGTCTCAAAAAAACCTAAAAAAAATTTAAAAATTCAAAACAAAACACCCAGTGAAAATATCAAAAGAGTATGTTGGAGCCAGGTGATCCCAGCTCTTTGGGAGGCTGAGGTAGAAAAGATCTCATGTTCTAGCCCAGCCTGGGAAACTTAGCAATTTAACCAGACCTTTTCCCAAAATAGAAAAGGGTTGGGAATGTAGCTCAGTGCAAGCTTGGTTCAATTTGTAGTGTGTGTACAGAGAGGATTATGTCAAGTCTACTCAAGATCTGGTCCCCATAGGAGACAGAGCCCAGCCAGAGTGGGGGATGGGACAGGAATGCACAGCAGAAGGGTGGGGGGAGGGGAGGGGACAAGGTTGGAATAGCAGAGGAGCCGGCAGAAGTGTCCAGAGGAGGAAGGCCTGGGAAGCCAAGAGGAGATGACAATCCACTCCTAAAATGACAGCTGGAAAAGTCCTCATTGATGGCAGATATCCAGGGAGAGAGAGCAGAGCCCGCTTTCCAGAGGGAGGGTCCTGCTGTGCCCCACCCAGACTGTCAGAGCCCGGAAGTGAGAAGTCGAGGGCAGGAAGGCTGGCAGGGCAGGAAGGCTGGCGGGCCTGCCAGGCAGGCAGAGGGAGGGGCCTGAGGCACTCACTCGATGCCAAAGCTCTGAGGTGACATGATGTGGAATGCCCCATCCTCTGTGGTCTCTGTGGTCTTTGTGGTCCAGATGCGGCTGTTAGTCCTGGGCGGAACCAAGAAATTTCAGAGGAGGGCTGGGTTGGGGTGGGGCAGGAAGGGCTAGGGGCTCCTGGGGGTGATTGGTGGGGTTTGCAAACAGCTGGAGCCAGGCAAGGCCAGAGCTTGAGGGGCTTTGGGACGAAGGCGGACACAGGCTGCCTGCTGGGCTTACGTGTCCTGCGGGCTGTTGAAGCGGTAGATCTCCTCCTCGCTGTAGTCCCGGATGCTGTCCAGGGTGGGACCCCCACCCACCACCTTAAACACATATCTGTGGGGACCAGAGGTGCACAGGGACAGTCCCCAATTCCTGCACGTACCTCCCAGCCACCCCCCCCCATATAGGGCAGGTTGGCCTCACCCTTACCTGCCCTTAAAACTGCCAGAGTCTCCTGTCACTAAATCTTGAATCAAGAAGAAAGGGTAGAACACTGTGGGGTGGGAGGAGAGGAGATGAGCTTAGTCTCAGAAGTGGAAGAGGAAGAGGATCGGAAGGAAGATGACCAAGGGCTGGAGCAGAGCAGTGTGGACCCCACAGGGCAGCGAAGCCAAGAACCAGTGAACGCTGGCGAGGAAGAGACCCGACACACACCATCACGGAAGAGAAAGCACGGCATCTCGGGGTCCGGGTTTGCACAGTCGAAGTACTGCTGGTTGAGCAGGAGATTGTATTCTAGCGTGTAGGTGATGTCAAAGGCCAGGCGCTTGCCAGGGGGGCAGCCAAGAAACACTGGCAGCATCAGGTTTCCCTGGACAAAAGAGAAACCTAGTGCTGGAGGAGAATAGGAAAAGTACAGTCCCTCCAACATACATCACCCGGCTGCCTGGTGCCCCTCACGACGTGTGTGCATGTGCGTGTGTGTGTGTGTGTGTGTGTGTGTGTGTGTGTGTGTTGGGAATTGAACCTAGGTTCTCTGCAATGAACTATATCTTCAGCCCTTTTTAATTGTATTTTAAATTACTCCGAACCAGCCTCCAACTCAGGATTCTCCTGCCTCAACCTCCTGATTATAGTCACGTGGCACCACCCTGGGCAAACTCTCCATTTACTAGAAGTACAAACCAGAGGCAGGGACAGAGAAGTAGAAGGAATTAAAGATGTGTTATGTGCATAACATGCTCCAACCACCCACATGGAAGGTAATCATTCTGTAAGTAAACATGTACTAAAAATACTGTTGTTAAAACAGGGTCTGGCTATGTAGTTTAGGCTGGCCTTGGCTTTACTATGAAGACTAGGCTGGTCTCAAACTAACTCACAGAGATCTTCCTTCTCTGGCCTCCTGCGTGCTGGGATCGCGGGCATGTGCCACCACACTCAGCACTAAACATTTTTAAAAACAAACAAAAAAAAAGAAGTACTATGTACTTGTAATGGCTGCTCTTCCTGTGTATAAGACGTGGGGTGGTACCCTGAAAGCTTCACGTACTTACAGCAGGGCATGGTGGGTGATGCATGCCTATGCATGCCATACCCAAACCTCTTTGAGGTTCGGGCAGGAGGATTGAAAGACTTGTAAAGCAGGTGACACCTCCTAACAGCTAAAAAGCACAAGTTCCTTGTCATGCTTTGCAGGCCTGAGTTGGGGCTTCAATTCTCTGATGAGAGGCCAGTGGGGGCCCATAATATGTGAGGGAGTCGAGCCCAGGATAAACCTCCTTCAGAATAAACTCTGCCTTCAGAATGAAGAGTCCCTGGGCCTCTGGGAATAAGGCACAGCATTCACCGAGACAGAGGGATATGGACCTCCCCTGGACTTAAGGGCAGCTAAGGAGAGGGGCTGGGAACCATCCAGTAAGCACTCTCAGGCCAGCCCTGGACTGGAGACATTATTCCCATCAGCCCCTGGGAGGTCTCCTGGGCATCTGAGGCTCAGGGAGGCTGCAGCCTGTGTTGGCTAATGGTACTTCTGGCTCTCCTAGCTGTTCAGGTGAAGCCTTGATTCCATCCTTGTTAGTCCTCTTCTCTCTTATTTCTATATCCAACCCTTCAAGATATCCAGTTGTTAACAGATCCAGAGGGCCTTACATGAATAGTTCAACCCCCAGTTTACACACACACAGACACACACACACACACACACACACACACACACGTACACACCCAGAATCCTCTCTCCCAAACCTCTAACCCTCTTACCACTACCCTCATCTTGTCCAACCTTATCTCCTCCCTGATCTTCCTGCTTCTATTCCCCCAAGTCTGTCCCTTTCTGCAGGGAACCAGATAGATGGGAGAGGGGAGCACATAAGTCCCTCTTCTCCTCAGAGCCCGCCTGTGGTTCCCATCCCTGCTCTGACCTCATCTCCCTCTATTGTCCTCCTTGGCCACCCTGTCTCAGCCACGATTGCTCCTTCTAACTTTAGTTCAACATCCAAATCTCACATGACCCAAGGAGCGCGGCTATTACAGCCTGTCTTCTACTGCCTGGGTCATTTCAAGCCATGAGGGAGAAGCCCACAGTCGGGCTGTAGAGGAGCAGGCAGGAATGTGGGGGAGAACGGCTCCTTCCTCTACCACCTCTTCACCTGGTGAAGAACCAAGATCCTTGGGCCGCGATCTTGGCCCTGTAGTTCCAGCATCTATCTTGTGAGTACAAGAGCCCAAATTCAATACCTTGGTAACCACATACAGCAAAGCAGGGTGTGGTGACTCACATCTGTAATCCCAGCACTCAGGAGGCAGAGGCAGGAGGATTGCTATGAGTTTGAGGTTTGCCTGGCCTACTGTGAGCTGAGGGCCAGCCTGAACTACAAAGCGAGACCCTGTCTCAAAACACAATAAGATCTCAACAAAGAACATGGGAGTAGCAAATTAAGGGCCGAGTGTAAGCCAGGTATGCTAGTGTAACCCTCACACACTGAGAGGCTGAAGTGGGAGAACAAATTCCAGCCCAGCTTGGGCAACTGAGAGACTTACTGAGACCCTGTATCAAAATAAAATTGGAGTCAGGCATGCTGGCACACGCCTGTCACCCCAGTATTCTGGAGGCTGATGTAGGAGGATTGCCATGAGTTCAAGGCCAGCTTGGGGTACCTGGTAAATGAAAGGCCACCTTGAACTACAGTACATAAGGGAACCCTGCCTTAAAGAAATAAGCAAAAAGAAAAAGAAAGAAGAAAGTAAAAGAACAAACTGAGTATGAAGGCCATGGGTTCAATCCCTGAGAACTAAAAAAAAGCAATGTGAAGGGGAAGCCAAGCTGGTCACTGGCCACTGGCCACCTGTGTACCAATGGGACTGGAAAAAGAAGCCCCTTCTCTCAGATGCTTTACTTCCCTCTGTAGAAAAGTACCCAGAGGAACATACACAGACCAGCTTGTGTGTGACCTACACCTCTGTGACGTCAGTCCTCTCTAAAAACACAAATGGAGGAAAGGAGCAGGTGAGTGGGCAGGTGAATGTGCAAATGAATAAGCAGGCGGGAATTTCAGAATGCACTAGTAAGACTCCCGGAAGAATTGGGAATCGGCCTCATGGAGCCCTGGCCCAAGCCCTCCTGCCCCAGCCCAGGGCCCAGTATCCCAAGTTCCAATACTTGCATGCGGAGCCCAAAGTGGGTGCTCTGGAAGCAGTGCCCAGACGAGCCCCGCACCTGCAGGTACAATCAGGGGAGGATGGTGGTCTCCACAGGCCCAGGCTTTCCCCTCCTCACACGTGCCACCCCTCCAGGATCGGATCGCACCTTGATCATCACGGAAGTCTCCATGAGATGATGTCCACTAATGCCCTGGTCGTAGCAAACCTTTTTGTCTTTGAGTGTAATCTGGAGTGGGAGAAGAGAGGAGGTAGAGATAGGACACAGCCAGGCCCGAGGCCTCACAGATGGTGCCAATACTCCACAACCAGGACGGGGTGAGGACTAGTACCACCAGGGGTTTCCATTTCCCACACGGAGGGATAGACAAATAGTTCCCAGAACCTCAAGAACTCCATATCACTTTTTTGCTTGTTTTTGAGACACGATCTCACTTTGGTTCAGGCTGGCCTTGCACTCACTATGCAGCCCAGTCCTGTCTCAAACGCTCAGTAATCCTTCCTGAGGCTCCTGAGTGCTAAGATGACAGGCCTACACCACCACTACCAGCTCCGCACACACCTAGACAGCCACGCCCTAGCCCAGCCTCACCAAGTACTGCACCGAGTTTTGAAGAACACTGGACTCCTGCAACGCAAAGGCCCTGATGCAGTGAGGATCCGCCAGCAGAAAACCCAGGGCCAGCTTGTGCTGCAGTTTAAAGGGAAAGTCTGGGCGGGACAGAGGGAGGGGTAAAGGCCTGGCCCCTGGGGAGGGCGCCCTGGTCCTGGAGGTATCTACTCCAGTCGGTTCCCTTCCTGAGACAGCGCCCCAACCCCCCGTGGCCACACCCACAGACCGTCTTTCCAGCGTATATTTATGGAGAACTGGTAGGCGTTGCCTTTGTCCAGGAAAATGAACTGAGGCAGCTGATAGTTGGACTTGAGCTTGTAGATCTTCTCGTAGCTGGCCATGTCTATGTGCACACCGCCTGCGCTCAGCCAGTTTCTCTCCAGGTATAAGTAGTAATTCTGGTGGACATGAGACACCAGATAGAGTCACCATGGGTATGGGGGGTGGTTTGTCTAGGTGATACTCTCTTCCCAACTCTCCACCCACTCCACATACCTGGTCTTTTTTCTTGTTTTTCCACCAGCGCCAGGTAGGATCGTGCACTGGGTCTGCATAGGGCTGAATGGACCAAAGGAATAAACAGCTGGGCCACCGGGCCCTGGGCAAGTGTTGGCTCCAGATCCACCCTAACCAGGGTTCCAATCCATAACCAAGAACAAATGGTATCTACTCGAGCCAGTCCCCAAACCCTAATCTTTCTTTCTTTCTTTTTTTTGAGACAGGGTCTCACTTTTGTAGTTTAGGCTGGCCCTGAGCTCAGCCTTCAACTCACAGCAATCCTCTTGCCTCTGCCTCCCGAGTACTGGGACTACAGGCATGAGCCATCATGCCCAGCACTGTGGTATGTGGTTCTGATTGCTGGTGGGCGTGAGTCTCCACACCCAGTATTGTTGTATGTGGTTACCTACGATCAAACCCAGGCCCTTGCACTTGCAAAGCAGGCACTGGAACCACTGAGCTAAATCCCCAGTCCCCCTAATCTTATTTCTGTGGTAATGGACATTGAACCTAGGACCTTGGAACTAGGCTATACCCACAGGTTCTTACCCCCTATTTTTGTTTGTTGTTGTTGTTTAGATAGTCTCTCATTAAATTACTAGATTGCTCAGGCTGGGTTCTAATCTGCAATCCTCCTGCCTCAGTCTCCCGGACTGCTGAAATTACAGGCATGCACCACTGCCCCCAACAGCTGCACCCCCCAAAACCACTCTTCACAGTCCGGCCTCCACCCCCACCCCCACCCTCATGCCCGGAACCTTGGTCTCCAACTCTGCTGCAGAGGTTGGTTCCCCTCCGAGGGGTGTCAGACAAAGCAGGGTGCCCACCTTGTTGTATTTGGAGTGCAGCCAGAGCAGGTAGTAGACGAGGCCCTGGTAGACGGCCAGAGAGTCCTTGCTGTGGAAGCCAGAGCGCTCCAGGACGTGAGGTGGCCTTGCCAGGTAGCGCTCCTCCCGTGTGTAGGCCTGAGGGTTGGGCAGGGTCTGCAGGTTCAGCATGCTGAAGGGGCACTGGTTGATGAAGGACAGCACCGGGTGGCCCCTGCACGGCAGCAGCAGGGCAGCACCTGACTAGTGTGCCCACCCAGTGCCCTGCAAGCCTCAGCCCTCACTCCCACCTGGCACTGTTGACTTCCCAAATTTAACCCAGCCTTGTGCCTCTGCCTTTCTTGCTGGCATCCTCTGGATTTACCACCCGGCTTCCTCAGACCAGAGCCTGTGTGCCCCCAGCCAATCCTGCAAGCCCTCTGCTTGACGTTTGTTTTCTTGCCGTGTGGTGTGTGGTGTGTGCCTGTGTGTGGTGTGCTAGATGTATTACTAGGGATTGCCCCCAGGGCTTTCACACTGGGCCAAGTCCCTGCCCTTTTAAATTTTTCTCATTGTGAGAAAAGACCCCTAAATCACTCTAGCTGTCCTTTTATTTATTTATTTTTTTGAGACAAGGTCATATACTACGTAGTTCAGGCTGGATTTGATGTCACTATGTAGAGCAGGTTGGCCTTGAACTCATGGCAATCTTCTGGCCTCAGCTGCCTGAGTGCTGGGGTCATAGGCGAACACCATCACTCCCTGTATTTTTTTTGACAAGGTCTCCCTGGGCAGTTCAGGATGATCTTGAACTCTGAGCCCAGTCTGGAATTGAACCTTCAGCTATCTTCCTGCCTCAGCCTCCCAAGAACTGGGATTACAGACCCCCTGGGTAACTTGGGATTCTGTTTGTTTTTGGAACTTGTGATTCTTCGGCACCCACTCTTCCTTTCTCCTTTGCACCTTTGTATGCATGGCCCCACCTGCCAATTCGGTCCTCACCTTCCCACTTAACTAATTCTCCTCACCCTTCAAGTTCCTGCTCTGACACCTCCTCTCCTCCAAGGCCCTCCCTCCCCCTCTGCTGGGTCTGGCTTCTTTGAGCTTCATACATGCTGAGCTCTACTATTCCAGCCTGGAGGTGCTGCTCCTAGGGGTGGGACCTTCTGGAGACACCTGTGTAGTCCCCATCTTCTTACCCCTGCCGCTCCAAGCGGTAATGGCTCTGCTGCTCATACAACAGCAATTTCTCCACAGGCACGCGCCTCTTAACCAGGCGACCCTGCCCCTGATCCATGAGGTACACCAGCTGCAGGAGAAAGGCATCCCGTGAGCTACTGTCAGTCCCCTGAGGCGAGCGCCCCCACGTGGCCACATAGCACCAGCCCTGCACCTGGTAGAGTTCTCTGTCTTCATAGAAGAAGGTGACCGAGGTCTCGTTGACACCATAGAGGGAGGACTGTTGCAACATCTGCAGCCCGAAGTGGATGCTCCAGCCCCGGGATGGAAACAGTCGGTACACATGGTAATTGCCCTCCAGGAGGTACCAGATCTATAGGGCAGTGGGCTGTGTCTGCAGTGGGGACTTCCAGCCACACCCTCCCATGGCCTGGGTGCGAGCACTGAGGTCTGGAGCACACTCCAGGTGGGACCAGGTGAGCCCATGCCTGTCTGCAGTGTCATCGCAGAGCCTGAGCACTTCAGGTTCCAGCTTCCACGCCAGAACATTTGTTTTTTTGAGACATGGTCTCACCATGGACTTCAGGATGGCCTCGAACTCACAGTGATCCTCCTGCCTCTGCCTCTGCCTCTGGGTGCTGTGTGACTTTGACATTGATTTTTTTTTTACCCTCTCTGAGTTCCACGGTTCTGTGACAGTTAGAGTTTCGGATGCCCTTCCCCAAGGCCCCCCGATGGGGAGGAGGGTTTGGGTTGAGCAGAGAAGGAGCAGGGAGTGGGGCAGGGCAGCCCACCTCTTCATTCTCCGTGATAATAGCCATGTCCCCACCAAACGAGTTGATCAAGTATTTAATGTTCAAATCTTTGGGGAAACTTGCCAGGTAGGTGTAGTTTTCTGCGTTGTAGCTACAAGGGGCAAAGATGGGGAGCTCAGAGAACGGGAACAGCGGCAACTCCGAAGGCCAGCTTCCTCAGCGCCAGGCCTAATACAGCACAGGGCCAGGGAGCCAGGGCTTCTGCCCCCCCCCCATGGCCCTGGTCACCGTGTGCTGCTGTCAGATCTCCCCATCAGTAGGACAGATGCAGTTTGCCATCCAGCACGGAAGTAGCAAGAAAGTAGGAAAGGCCCTAAACTGTCCTTAAAAAATGCACTTCTATCGCTCTCTTAGCTTGGATCCGGTCATAAAGTTTCTTTTTTGTTTATTGAGACAGCGGTCTCACTATGTGTGTAGTCCAGCTGGCTTTGAACCTGCAGCCAACCTGCCTCAGCCTCCCAAGTGCTGGGATCACAAGCGTGTGCCACCAGGTCCAGCCTGTTTCATTTTGAGAAAGACTCCCAGGCATGGTGGCACATGCCTGTAATCTTAACACTGGCAGGTTAAGGCAGGTGACCGCAGTTCCAGCCCTGTCTGGGGAACTTAAAGGACCCTGTCACAAAATTTAAAAAATAAAAATAAAAAGGGGATGGAGATGTAACTTAGCACAAAGGCTCTAGGGTCAGTCCCTAGCAACACAGGATAAATACACATCTAAATCCAGGTCTATCTCCCCATCCCTTCCCTGACTACCCCAACCCATGGTTCCTGCTCTCAGTCCTGACAGCTTGGTGACCCCCAAAGCCCCACACACAGTGGGGCTGGGAGTCAGACTATGCCCGGGCCACCCAGAGCAGGGCCCTGCCCACCTCTGCAGGAGGAAGTTGCCCCAGATGAATAGTATGTTGTTGTAGGTGTTGAAGAACAGACCCCGGGGCACCATGGGCGAAGTAGTGTACATCTCTGTGCCGATCATCATGACGAAATCCACACCCTCAGCTGACCGGAGCAAAGGAGAGAATACGGCAGAGAAATAGGCCCCCTGGGCCCCTCCTGGCCCCTAACCCATTTGGGGGCCACCTCCTACCTTCCCCTCCTACCATCAGGGATGAAATCCGGCATGATGTAGAGGACTTCTGTGTCACCACGGACTGCAAGTGAGAACACAGCAGCATTTCCTAAAACCTCACGCTTTTAAAACCTGAAGCTAGGGCTGGCTGTCGGCCCCTCTTCCTCCCAGAACTTCCTCCGAAGTTCCCATTTGGGCCAGAATTCACGGAGGTGCGTTTTAAAACGCACTGCCTCTGAGAGGCTACAGTCTAGTTAGGCCATGAGACCCGTCTCCTCTGGCCTGCTGACTGTGGCTTTGTGCAGCACATGGCCTGTACAACTGTCTGGTAGCCTGGCTTTCCATGCTGGTGGAAGGAAGTCAAATCTACTTTTCGTGAGCTGCACAACCTGTCTGGAGCTGGCTCTGCTCACCTCTCCAGTCTCACTCCCTGACAGCACACCGATGCTCTCAGTTTCTCCAGCTCTATTCCCCATTCCACTATTCCCTTTTTCTCTCTCCCACCCTCGGGACCAGGAGTTGAACTGAGTCTTCATCCCAGTCCCTTTTCTGTTTTTTATTTTGAGACAGGGTCACTAAATTGCCCAGGTGGAACTTGCAATCCTCCTGCCTCGGCCTCCCTCAGTGCTTACATCACAAATGCGCATCACAACGCTCAGCTCCTACCTCCTTATAAGGGTGATGGGAACAGCCTCCCTTCCCCTGCCTGCTGGGCCGAGGTCCCTCCCTCCCTCCCTCGGGATGAAGGCCCTGTCGGGTCACCCCACCCCCCATCCCCCTGATTACTTAGGCTGTAGCTGATCACAAGGTAAGACTTGGTATTATATTTCTCCTGGACTTCTACCAGCAGCAGAAAGAAGTAATCTCCCGGGACGAACACGGCCCACATAACGGAGCAGTTGCCAACTGAAGATGGAGGGCGGGTCCACAGAAGCAGGGACCCAGCGGCCTCATCCTGGAAAGGCCACTCCACCCCTCCCAGATGCCACCCAGCCTTTCCCATGACCCTCCCTCCACCCCCCCCACAGGTTCCTCCCCCACTGCCGCCCCTTTCCCCACTTCCGCATGGCCCCCCATATCTGAAGCTGCCCCCCCTGCAGACCCGAAAGAGCGCGCAGTACCGAAGGTCAGCTCACACACAGACCCGCCCTTGGGCAGCATCTCGAAGGACACACGGCCCTCTGTGGAACAAGAGCAATTAAGGCCCTTCTCACCTTGCACGCCCAACAGGCTCCTCTGGCCTCCAGTCCTCAGTGTGGCAGGGGACTGTCCCCTCAGGCAGTCCCAGCCGCATGCCTCTGGGCTCAGGTCTGCTCAGAGGGATCAGCGGCAGCACACGCTTGGTTGGGGGCTAGAATCAGTGAGAGGCTCCCCTGCTACTAAGGGTTGGGCCCATGGCCTTTGCACTGAGCTCTAGCCCTGCCCCTTCTGTTAGACTTATTTTGAGACAGGGACTTGCTCCATTGCTATACTGACCAGGCTGGGCTTGAACTTGTGATCCTCCTGCCTCACCCTCTCGGAATTCTAGGAATACAAGTTTGCACTACCATGTCCAGCCCAGGAGCCATTGCTAAACACCACAAGGAGTCTATTTTAAAATGAAGCTAAATCATAGGCCGGATAATAATGAACTCTTAATAGTACCCACCAGGTTCCTGGTACAGTTTTAAAGCTGTTATATACCAACTTACTTTGTCTTTATGTCAACTGAAAAAAGTAGGTGCTACTGTTATCATTTAGGGCCCCCCCCCTTTTTTTTAAAGGTTGAGACAGGGTCTCACTTTGTGGTTCAGGCTGGCCCTGAGCTCAACCTCAAACTTACATCACAGCAATCCTCCTGCCTCTGCCTCCTGAGTGCTGGGATGACAGGCGTGAGCCACCATGCCCAGCACTGTGGTATGTGGTGCTGATTGCTGCTGGGCGTGAGTCTCCACACCCAGTATGGTATGTGGTTACCGGGGATTGAACCCGGGTCCTTGCGCTTGCAAGACAGGCGCTGGAGCCACTGAGCTAACTCCCCGGCCCTAGCCCCATTTTGTAGAGAAGGAAAAAGAGATTAGTGAAGTCAAGTCAGCTGTCTAAGCCACACAGCTAGGTTGTGACAGAGCAGTCTCTCTCTAGCATCTTCTACAGTTAGTTATTGTGCTATGCACCCTTGTCCAGAGACGGAGTCTGATGCACACATATCCTGTGGGCCCCTGGATCTAGCCACTCCTGAAGCTGACACTGTGCCTTTTCATTTTTATTAATTCAGCAATTCTACGTGCTTACAGAATTTTTAAAATTGGACTTCTTCCTTTGGTAACTAAACATGTAATGAAAGATATATAACATACCCCGAAGCCTTATCCCCACAAACACATACATATACACAACTCCCAGTCTGGGACACTTCCAAAGGGCACATGGTTTGGAATGAGAGGCCTAGAGGGGTCTTGGGTGCACTTACCAGTGATGGTCCCGAGGTATAGATAGCCCTCATGCTTCCCTGTGGGAAGGGCCATGATGTACTCAGAGCCGTTGCCATGGAAAAGAACAGGACACAGCCTCTTGATGCACTCGGTGGCCAGGACTCGAACCCAGCTACCTGAGGGAGGGAGCATGGGCCTCAGGCTCGGCGGCAGCGTCTCTGTAGTGCAGTCCTGTCCTAGCTCACTCTATCAGTCACATTCATGACATTTCCTCAATAGTTGTGTGTGTGGTGTCTGTTTGTCTGTCTGTCTCCTCTTGTTCCTTCCTTCAGACACACTATATGCTTCCTCATCCTTGTCTTTCTCTGAGTATCTTTCTTTCAATCTTTGTTCTTTCTTTATAGTACTGGGGACTAAATAATTGTTCTGCCACTGAGCTACATCCTCAGCCCTTTTCATTTTTTATTTTAAAATAAGGTTTGGTTAAATCATTAAATTGCCTGGCTGGGCAGACTTTGATATTCCTACACCAGCCTCCTCTCTCTCTCTCTCTGCCTCTCCCTCTCTCTCACCCTCTCCCTTTCTCCTTTCCTCTCTCAACACCCAGGCTGCCAGGAAGAAGGTTGTGAACTGTAACCTTAACATGTGCCTCTCTGCCACTAACAGCACTTCCAGCCTCAGGCCCTCCCAGGGGTCCCCTCACCACTGCTGTGGCTGCGGTCATAGAGCGTGGCATAGGTGCCTGTGAAATAGTAGACGAGCTGGTTCTGCCGAATGAAGAGGGTGCTCTCCGTGGAGATGGCATCATAGATGGTAGCTGAGAAGTCAGCCTGGGGGCAGTAGAAGGAGCCCACCCAGCAACTGTCAATGCTCAGCTGCAAGGGAACAGAGGTGCTGGTGAGCGGAGACCCAGACCTCAGGCTGCATATCCTGCCTGGGGGTCGCTCCTTCTCCAATCACTTGGGATGGAGGGACATGGTTGTAGCTCCAGGTGCTCTCCCTGCCACCTGCGACTGCATTTGGTGGCCAAAGTTCCCCAGCATGGGCCAGGGCAGCAGACATCCCAGACTTCAGCCAGCTGGGATTTTGTGCTTCTTGGAGCTGAGCAGGGCACAGTGTGCTCAGTGGCACTCATCAGTCCCTGTGTCCCTGGGTACAAACACAAAACACCCCATGCTGGCTCAGGGTCACCCAGACAGTTCTAGTCTACTGTGAACCCGTTTCACTACTGGCCACCCCTTCCAGAGGCCAATTAGTAATGCTGACAGCATTACATCCCGAACAGTGGTAACATCACCAATCCAGGCTTCTTGCCAATAAGATGGAATCTAATCAAGTTTCTAGACTCACTGCCAGTTTGTAAGTATGTGAATGATGTTCACTGAAGCACATGCCCCCAAATTCATGTGTTGAACCCCAACACAAAAGTATTTGGAGACAGAGGCTTCAAGGAGGTAATTAAGATTATTTAACCACAAATATAGTTCGTACAGTGAGAGGCAGCAAATCAATAGTTACCACAACTTGTCATTCTTCAGGATGTGTTTGATATTATTGTTCTTGTCAATTGTACTACTTAAGCCAAGGTGACATAATTGTTCTAATCAGTTGTTTTTCCTGGTATGCCATGACTGAAACTGCCTCAGTCATAAACTCATAAACAACACTACAGGCCAATGCCAAACAGCTGGGCATTAGGCCAGATAGACACCAACTTCTCATCCCCAATAAACTGAAGAGACTCAAAATCCAAATGCCAGTTATACCTGGCAGACATCTCTGAGAAGCAGTCACTTCCTCAGGGTTCTAAATACTAACAATAAAGGCACCTGCCAGAAGACATTTACAAGCATTGACCCAGGAATTAAATTAAAAAGAAAGGGACGGGGATATAGCTCAGTGGTTCCGGCGCCTGTCTTGCAAGCGCAAGGACCTGGGTTCAATTCCCCGGTAACCACATAACAATACTGGGTGCCAGCAGCAACCAGTACCACATACCACAGTGCCGGGCGTGGTGGCTCACACCTGTAATCCCAGCACTCGGGAGGCAGAGGCAGGAGGATTGCTGTGAGTTTGAGGCTGAACTCAGGGCCAGCATGAACTACAAAGTGAGACTCTGTCTACAAAAAAAAATAAATAAGGGGCCAGGGAGTTAGCTCAGTGGTTCCGGCGCCTGTCTTGCAAGCACAAGGGCCCGGGTTCAATTCCCTGGTAACCACATAACAATACTGGGTGTGGAGACCCACACCCAGCAGCAACCAGTACCACATACCACAGTGCTGGGCGTGGTGGCTCACGCCTGTAATCCCAGCATTCGGGAGGCAGAGGCAGGAAGATTGTGATGTGAGTTTGAGGCTGAGCTCAGGGCCAGCCTGAACCACAAAAGTGAGACCCTGTCTCAAAAAACCTAAAAAAAAAAAATAAATTAAATAAATAAAAATAAATAAAAAGAAAAATGAGAAGACGTCTAAGCAACATGCAACCTCAGACTTCCATCTCACCAAAGGCAAACTCAGCAGGCAGTGAAGTGGAATAATTTGAAAACCACCCACCTGGACTCTCTGAAGTGGTAAGAGCAGAAGTAACAAAGCAGATGAATGAGGCTCTAGAAAAATATCAATAAATAATCTCTCCGCTAACTACAGAGATGGTGACCATATTGAAAGGCATGGTTAGTGACTCTAGAGCAGATACAGATTTTTAAAAATAGAGAACCTTCAGAAAATGATGGAGATTATGAACCCCCAACATAGGAAAGATATGGAATCCATGAAACACATCCAAACAGATACCCAGGAGATTAAAACTTCCACTCAAAGTATACATAGGAGAATGAGCCGATGTGAACAGAGAATATCAGATATGAAAGACAAGTTAACAATCATGTAAAGAAAGATTTCTTAAAAAAAAAATTGCAAGGGACCATGAAAAATCAATCTAAAAGCTGCTAGATGATGCAAAGAAAAATAATGTAAGGTTGATCAGAGTCCATGAAAAAGCAGGAGATAGAGGAAACAAATAAAAATTTGCTCAGAGAATAGCAGAAAACTTCCCCAGCATGGAAAAAGAATTTGACAAACAGATAATGAGGTATATAGACCTCCAATTAATCATGATTTTTAAAAAAATCTACACCCAGGAATAGTCAAGATTCCAGAAATTCAACACAAGAACAGAATATTAAAAGCTGTTGGAAAAAATAAACAAATTATCTATCAAGTGTAGGGGAAAAGGTAGCCGTTTAGCAGTTTCCTGGGACTACCAGTTAAGCAGAACTTCAGCAGAGCTCCTGATGCAGAACTCCTGAGTTTCCTCATCAACAGTTCACAGGATGTTCCCTGGGGCATCTTGTTAAATTTTGTATTACTGAATCTTGCAAATGAGATTGGTAAACAAACACTGGGATAGGAATCAGGAAGAACTGCAAGGCCTGTCCCAGGAGATGCCCTGGGCCACCTCTTCTGTTTTTACCCCTATGCATTGCTACTTTGTACTGGCTCCATAATAAAAGAGCTGTTGGAAGACAGCTAAGTGATTCAGTCCTCTGAGGCTGTTCTCCCTGCTGGAACTCATCACTGAGTGGCTCATTTCCCTCTGGGACCCTGAACATATACCAGATTTACACGACAATCAAGAATCACAGGGGCCAGGGATTTAGCTTAGTGGTTCCAGCACCTGTCTTGCAAGTACAAGGTCTTGAGTTCGATCCCAGTAGCCACATACAACAGTGCCAGGCATGGTGGTTCACCCTTGTAATCCCAGCACTTGGGAGGCAGAGGCAGAAGGATTGCTGTGAATTCGAGGCTCACCTGGGCTATACAATGAGCTCAGGACCAGTCTGAACTACAAAGCAAGTCCCTGTCTCAAAAAAGAGAATCACAGCAGACTTCTCTTTTCTTTTCTTTTTTTTTTTTTTGAGGCAGGGTCTTGCTTTGTAGTTGAGGCTGGCCCTGGTCCTGAGCTCAGCCTCAAACTCACATCATAGCAATCTTCCTGCCTCTGCCTCCAGAGTGCTGGAATTACAGGCATGAGCCACCACTCCCGGCACTGTGGTATGTGGTACTGATTGATGCTGGGTGTGAGGTGTGAGTCTCCACACCCAGTACTGTATGTGGTTTCCCGGGACCGAACCTTGGTCCTTGCACTTGCAAAACAGGTGCCAGAACCACTGAGCTAAATCTCCGGCCCCCACAGCAGACTTCTCAATAAAATCTCTCAAGTCAAGGAGTGGTTGCAGTGAAGTACTCCAATTCCTAAAAACAACCTCCAGCCCAGATTGATGTACCCCACGAAACTATCTTTCAAAATTGAGAAATGATATTTTCGTGACAGAGAAGACCTAAAGAAATTCATGACCCATAAACCAGCACTCAAAATATTCTAAAGGACATTCTAGAAAGAGTAGCAAAGACTACACCCCTATGAACCCCAACATAACCCCACCAGGCAAGGCAAGCAAATAAATTGGGGAGGGGGTGATAACAGGAACTAACATGACTAGGATAAGTCAATATAAGTTATAACCATTGGTATAAATGGTCTCACTTTACTAGTCAAAAGAATCAATCTAGCAAAATGGATCAAGAAGCAAGATCTAACAGTATGCTAAAGGCAAGAAACATTTAATTCAGAAAAATTCACAGGCTGAAAGTAAAAGGAGGTTAAACCATATTCCACGTGGATGTTAAACCATGTTCCATGTGACAAGAAATTGGAAAAAAAAAAAAACCAAGGATAGCTATTCTATTTGCAGACAAAGCGGATGGCCAAGACTAGTTAAAAGCAACAAAGAAGGTCACTACATCCTTGTAAAGGGAACAATCCAAGAGAGATAACAGTCATTAATACATGTATACCAAGGGGCTGGGGATGTAGCTCCGTAATGCTGGGCCTGCCTTGCAAGTGCAAGGTCCTGCGTTTGATCGCTGGTACCTCCCTCACAAAAAGATACATCATTGTACAGGTACAAATTCCATGATGAATGTGAGCATTATGTATATCTGAAAGGTACCAATAAAAACAAATAGTCAGGTGCAGTGGTGTATGCCTCTAATCCTAGCACTCTGGAGGCAGAGGCAGGAGGATAGCCTGAGCTACAGAGTGAGTGAAAGCTAGCCTGAACTACATCGTGAGACCCTATCTCAAAACGAACAAACAAGAAGGAATAAGCAGTATACAGGGTTCCCCCAATATGACAATTATGTCACAGTAGGCATATGATCTGAACACACTGAGTGGAACCTGGGGGCTGTAAGAAATAGCTCTCTCACTCTCTGTGGCCCTGGAAGATGCAACTTTGCAGCTTTCTCCTCCAGAAGGCAGAAGTGTTTTGAGCATAAAATTAATACTGAGAAATCCGATCTAAGTAATATAGAAACCCAGTCCTGGTGACATTGTTAGAAATTCTGGGTCAAAGGTGGGTGTGGTAGTGAATGCTGGTACCCCCAGCATTCCACTTTTTTTTTTTAAGGAGGCCTTGCTGTGTTGGCCACACTGACTGTGAGCTCTTGGCTTAGGAAATCCTCCTGCCTCAGCCTACGGCATAGGCAGGAGCACAGGTTCACACCAACACGCCCAGCTTCCTTCTCTACTTAGGGCAGATGGTTCACTGAGCTCCCAAATCCACGTTCCCATCTTCCCTGGTGACAAAAGTTAGTCCAGCAGGTGTCACATAGCCTTCTGCACAGCTGGATGGAGCAAGTAACTAATTCCTCCGGAATGAAGCAGCAGTGCAGCTCGCTCTGAGAGGGTGCCGCTCTCACCAGGCAAACCTGCTATCTGCGCTCATGCATTCAAACCCACTGGGTTGGTCTGGTCCGCAGCTGAGACCCAGAGAAGCTTGCTCCCTCCCCATTCTGAGGCAGTACAGAATCTGAAGCCCCAGGCCACGGGGCCATGTGTACAGGGTCCCGCGATGTAGTTCAGGTTGGCCTCTAAGACCAGAAGTCTCCAGATGTGGGAGACGGGATGGCACAGACTGACCATCCTCTGTGAGCCCCATGACGCACAGTGGCAAATCAAGGTAATTCCCCATTTACAGAAGGGGAATTAGGCCCAGGAAGGTGCACAGCCTTGGCAGAATTAAAATAAGAATTCAAACGGCAGAATTAAGATTTAAACCTAGACCACTGGCAGGCAGAGGTCCCCTCATGCTGCCTGGGGGACTGGTTTGTCTTTGGGTCCCATTCAGGGGCACAGTCCCAGGTCCCTCACAGTGCCCAGGCCCATCACTCACCTCCACAAGAGATAAAGTCTCAAAGTTGGTATTGCTCAACAGGATGGCCTTCTCATTGGGAATGCCACCCAGGATGAGCACCGGCGACTGGTCCAGAGTGTACCACAGGGGCCTTGAGGAGGCATTCATGAAGTACTGGGGCATCATGTCAAAGAGCTGCCAGGGGAGGCCACAGAGGCTGCTCAGAGCTCCCCAAACTTCCCATGGCACTCCTTCATTTAAGGAAAAGCCAGAGTCCTCACCCAGACAAAGGGTCCCCCACAATTTCCCGTCATTTCGCTGACCTCATTCCCTACACTCGGCCCAGCCCTGCATCCTCAGATGCACCAGGCACAGTGTGACCTCAGGGCCTTTGCATAGGCTGTTCCCTCCACATGAATCTTGCATCCACATGACCGCTCTGTCCTCTGAGGTCTCACTGAGGGTCAGCTGCCTGGAAGCTTTCCTGGACTGCTCCCTTAACTGCCAATAAATGTCACAGTTTCCTCCTGCACAGATCCATCCCCCTCACTCTCTTTGGCTTCTCTCCAAACTACTATTTTCTTTCTTTCCTTCTTTTTTTAGTATTGTATTTTATGAAACCAGCACTTTCACATCCCCAGCTTTTTTTTTGAAACAGGATCTTGATTTGTAGTTTAGGCTGGTCCTGAATTCAGCCTCAAACCATTAATCCTCCTTCCTCTGTCTCCCGAGTGCTGGATTCCAGGTGTGAGTCACCACACCTGGCACTGTGGTAGGTGGTACGGAGTGCTGGTGGGTGTGAGTCAACATGTCCGGTTTGTTGTACGTGGTTACTGGGGATCGAGCCTGGGCCCTTGCACTTGCCAGGAAGTCACTGGAACCACTGAGCTAAAGCCCTGGTCCCTCAGCTCTTTTTAAATTATTTTTTTATCTATTTATTTTTTCTAGTGCTCATGAACCTAGGACTTCATGTGTGTTAGGCAGCAGCTCGATCACTAAGCGGTATTTCTGGCCCTGTTTTCCTTTTTTAAAAATTATTTTACATCACTCATTTATTTATAAATTATTCTTTGTAACAATATAAAAGGAAACTTCAAATTAACTCTAACCCAAGTGATCCAAATGTTATAGCAATCGGGTAAACCAAGGAAAAGCTGACTCCAGCCCATTTTTAAAACTTTAAGACAGGTTCTCACCACATTGCTCAGGCTGGACTCCAACTTGAGCCCTCTTACTTCAGCCTCTCAGAGCCATCTTTTCATTCACAGAGAAATGGATTTGATTTTCCCATGTACTGGTTTGGCGTCTGTCCCCTCTGCTGAGACGTCAGCTCCATGAGGCGGGGTTGTGTGTTCACTGCAGAGTCCTCACAGAGCCACAGCGTGTGCTCAGAAGTGATGGATGAATGAATGAATGAATGATGGCTCAGAGCATGAACAGCGATGAAGCGTGTGGGGCAGGAGCCCTGCAGATGTGGTTTCAAGTGTCCTTCCATGCATGCGTGCCCACAGACAGGAAGAAAATGGTCCCTTCCCTTCAGAGCATCAATGTCCACTCATTTAAAATGGGTGTGCACAGCTGGGCACGCAGAATTGTCTGTAATCCTAGCACCCTGAGAGGCGGAGGCAGGAGGATCACAAGTTCAACAATTTATTGAGCCTCTGTCTCAAAAGCCCAAGTATCGTTCCCAGGTCACTGCACAGATGATGAAGCTGGCTTTGCACTGGGGAAACCTCCTCACCCAGCCCAGCGTCAAGACAGTGCTTGGAAAAGGACTGGACCTGCTGCTTGTTTCTGATGAGCAGAGCCCCAGCCCAATGCCCGGATGGCCCCCCACCAGGCCCCTCACCTCTGAGCCGAGTGTGAACTCGATCGTGTCTTTCTGCTTCTTCAGGAAGCCATTCATATTCACGTAGAATCTGTGGCAGGTGCAGCAGGCCCAGGGCAGGTCCCATTTCAGGCACAGGCCTCGGCCCACTGTCCACACTCCCTCCTTTCAGTGTCCCCTGCTCCTTTGGGGACTGGGGGCCAGGCACCCGTCCCAGAGCCTGCCCCCAGGCTGGGCTTGGAGAAGGGCACCTTTTTTTGGGAATGAAGGGCCCCAGGTTGTTGCTGGTGACCTCCACCTTCACGACCACGCTGCCATTCTGGATGGGCATGGGCATGAACCAGCTCATGGCGCATACCTCCTCCGCCAGGCACGGCCCTGAGGGGAGAGGGGCCTGAGGAGCTGCCCACCCAGGTCCCCCTCTGGTGCTCCGTGGCCCTGCTCCCACCCACCTGGGTGCCGGAAAGGAGCCGCCTCCATCCTGATCTGCAGTCGCTCTCTCTTCCACCGGTAGAAGTTCACAGAAGACTGAAAGGTGACCAGCACCAGGGGCTTCAGCCCCATCAGGTGGCCACTGCGGACCAGGTCCTCGGAGGGCTGAGGGCGAGATAGCCCCATAGAGGTGTCCTTAAAATGGCTTCTGGGTCCTTGCTATCTCACCACCACCCCACAGTGGCCTGTGAGGGCAGGTGGCAAGAGGGAGGGGTGCGTTGGAAGTGTGGAGCAGCAAAAGAATGCTTGGCTCTGTCCCCCAGAGAAGGCTGCAGGGGCTCTGGGGCAGG
>PVIR01025864.1:0-24414 GCA_004026965.1 Petromus typicus | reverse complement strand
CTATGTTCTTATTTGTAAACAAAATAGTTACCGTGTTTGATATAGGATCAAGGAAACTCAGGTCTGATTTTCATACGATTGGCTTGGATTTGGAATTCAACTCCCAGGGAGTCTATACTCTTAACTGATAAGCAAGTTCTTCCAGGTATCTTTTTTTTTTTTTTTTTTTTTTAGGTTTTTTGAGACAGGGTCTCGCTTTATGGTTCAGGCTGGCCCTGAGCTCAGCCTCCAACTCACATCATAATCCTCCTGCCTCTGCCGCCCAAGTGCTGGGATTACAGGCGTGAGCCACCACGCCCGGCACTGTAGTATGTGGTACTGGTTGCTGCTGGGTGTGGGTCTCCACACCCAGTATTGTTATGTGGTTACCGGGGAATCGAACCCGGGCCCTTGCGCTTGCAAGACAGGCGCCGGAACCACTGAGCTAACTCCCCGGCCCAACTTCCAGGTATCTTAAAACAAGAGTGGCCCCCAAAGCTTTCGGTGAGTCATTCACCAGTAGATTTGCAATGTCACCAAAGCGCCTACCATGCTGGGTAAGTTTAAGTTCTATTACCTGGTTTTGAACGAGCCCCGTGACAATAATACAATGACCTGCTAGCTTCTCTGTGAGCTCCCATAACTCAATTGCTGTCCCTCATGACTTTTGGGCTTATGGTCAGGCTATAAACTAGAAAGAAATTTTAAATGCAGACTGTCACCTATCACAGTTTTCAAGGGGCCAACAAATTCTCAAAATATGATCATTATCTGCCTAAATGAATAAGGTATACAAATCGAGCCACATGAAACCCTGGACCACAATGTTAACCAGACAGTGATGGGTATCCTTACTTCAAAATGGTTGTAAATTTCCAATTTACTGTACTATTAGAACCTAATGCCAGAGGATTTGCCTCTGAAAAGCCATGGCTTATTCACTGGTGCCCAAGCCAGGGTGAAGCACTACCCTCTTGTCTGCATCATGCATCAGAGAACAAAGGCATCGACACCCAGCTCTGAGCAATATTTAGTTTAGTCCTTTACACTGTGCCTGACTTACAGTCATAAATGTTTTCAGGGATCTGCAGACATGCCAATTTCCTGTGCCTGCCTGAGTCACTCACTTCCGGGTTTAAAGCCCCTTACTCAATGTCAGCTTGTGGCAATTCAGCCAGAGTTCCCAGATAATGGGCCAATTATTGTGTGTCACCAGAGACCTCATCTCCCCACACCACAGAGCTTATTAATCTCAAGAGGGGAATTTCCTAAACCTCACATTCAGCTGGGGATTTAGAACAATGGCTTCCTCTCTATTAATCTTTAACTCCTGAAAAATCACAAAAGTGCCAGTGATTGTGTGTTTCTCTCCATGTCCCCAATGGTTACAACCTGAAGCAGCTGCAGGAGGTGATGCCAATGGTACAGGCTCATTGCTCCCAGCTCTCAGGTGGCATTAGGTCCCAGAAGCTGGGGGAGGAGGCACCAAAGCACCCTGACAGCCAAACACAGACTGCCAGTTTCTATCATTGTAGCAAATACCTGAGATCATCAATTTATGAAGAGATAAAATTTATTTCTGCTCACAGATTTTGAGATTTCACTTTGTGGTTGGTTGGCTCTGTTGCTTGTGGGGCTACAGCAAAGTGGCATGTCATAGCAAGAGCAAAAAGGAAGAGGAGGAGGAAGAAGAAAGGGCGAGGAACCCACCATCTCTTTCTTGGGCACACCCCCGATGACCTAAAGACCTTCAAGAAGCTCCCATCTCTTAAAGGTTCCACTACCTCCCAATAGCACAACTCTAGGGACCAAGCTTGCAGCACATGTGCCTTTGCAGAACATCCTCAACCCAAACTAGAGCACAGAGGACAAGAAGCAGCCCATGGCTCCCATAACACCCAGAGGGCAGAGGCCTAGGGTTCATAGCCAGCTCTCTGAGTAGCAGAGATATCCCGGATCGTAGTCAGGATAGTGTCTGACACGTAGAGATATCCCATCATCAAGTGTCTTCAATGGCCAAGTGCTGTCCAGGCTGTGCTGTGCTTCCAGGTGGATTGTGTCACTTGCAGGAAAGCACTTAGGAATTGATCTCATGAAGCCAAAAGACCAAATTCACCTCGATTCACCTGTGAGTGCAAACCCACAACTTCCAGCACACCCCTTGTAAGGAGCTGAGTCCTTAGAGACAGAATAAAAATTAGCCTCATTTTTACATAAAGTACATTGGGAATTATGTCTTTTTTTTTTTTAATCATTTTTTTAAGTAGAGGGTCCAAAATTATTTGAGAAATAATTTCTGAAAAGAACAACATTATAGAGCTTGAGAGCAAATCTGTGGTTCGCAGAGGTTGGATACGGCAGACGACGGAAGAGTGATGGCGACAGGACAGCTCTGTCTGCTGTGGGTGCTCCCGGGAGTCGGCCCCCAGTCAGCACGATCACTACCAATGCCCTCAACTTCTGACGACAGCTCTTTTACTCTGCTGCACTTTACAGAGGTGTAGCATGCATTCAGCAGAAACCACTCCCTGAATCTGGATCTATTCCTAGGCTGGAGCTGTGTGATGGGATCCACATTGTCCTCTCCTCTCTGTTTCACATCTGGAGTGTTCCCCACATGCCCATGTAGTAAAGGCGTGGTCCCCAGCCTGTGATGTTACTGAGGGAAAGTGGGAGAGGCGGGGCCTAGTGGGAGTGAGGTAGGCCCTTGGCTTTGAAGGGCAAAGTGACACCTTGCTGCTTCCTGTTTCTGTATCTTTGCTTCCTGGTCATCATGAGGTGAGCGACTTTGCCCTACCATTTGCTCCTAGCAGTGATGGGCCATGTCCCAAAAGCAATGGGGATGGGCCTGGGATTTAGCTCAGTGGTTCCAGCACCTGTCTTGTAAGCGCAAGGATCCGGGCTCAATTCCTGGTAATCATATACAAGCAGCAATCAGTACCACATACCACAGTGCCAGGTGTGGAGGCTTATGCCTGTAATCCCAGCACTCGGGAGGCAGAGGCAGGAGGATTGCTGTGATGTGAGTTTGAGGCTGAGCTCAGGACCAGCCTGAACTACAAAGTGAGACCCTGTCTCAAAAAAAAAAAAAAAGAAATAAAAAAAGAAGAAGGAACAGCCAAAAGCAATGGGGCCAGTGACTATGGACTGAAATCCCTGAAACTATGACCCCAAATAAATCTTTTCTCCTCATAAGTTGTTTATTTTTGGTATTTTGTCACAGCCAAAGCATAAATCTGATATCTCTTTGCGTAGCCCTTCAGTCTCTCCTACTGGCCTCTCAGGAAAAAGCTTTCTATGAAAAAAAGCAGTGGTTTTTTGTGTAGCTCTAGTGGGAATCTAGGTCCCTGATTTTTTTTGGCAGAAAAAGAACTTGCAGCACTAGGGAGCAGCTGATTCTGACTTCTTTACCCAGGAGGCCATCAACCGTGGCCAGTCCTGGATGATTTCAGCCATTTCAGCCTATGTCTGTCTGAGCCGATCACGGTTCACAGCAGGGACAGTGAGCAGCAAACGAGCACAGATCAGAGACAGGTGAGTAATGAGGCTGAGAAGGTGGTGCAGGGGCGGCGCTGGGAAGGGGCCCAGGCAGGTGAGGCGCCCCTTTGTCAGGAGGGTGGGGTGGGTGAGGCTGTCCAGGGGAGCCCACACCCAGCAGGGCTCCTCCCGGGTCTGCTCCTCCCGCCCAGTTCCCACCGCACACAGGTGTCGGCGATGCGCAGAGCTGCTTCCTTCACAGTGAGAAAGCCGACAGGTGAGCTCAGGCTTGGCGCTTCACCGGAGCTCCTGCAAGAAGACTATGTGTGAAGATTTCTGTAAAGGTCTGAGAATGAATTAAGGGGGGTGAGGTACAGGGTGATCTTTAAGCCCCAGGCTTCAGCACTTTCCTGGAGCAACTTTCATCTAAACACACACACACACACACACACACACACACACACACACACACACACACACACATGCAAGTGCACCTGCGATTTTCTATTCAGTACAAATCACCAACTCTCCCTGCCCCTAAACTATACCATCAGCATTTTCCTAATACAATGTGACAGAAGTCTGAAATATTCAGCGTTTCCAGCTTTAGGAGAAAAGAAGAAAAAAAAAGAGGAAGGGAAAGAAGTTGGCTGGAAAAGAGGATTTTGCTTAAATTGCACTGTTCTGGACTTGCAGGAATATAAAAGGCTACATAAAGAAGAGGAGGCAGAAGCACAGGAAGAGGAAGTGGGAAGGGAAAGGGGAACCTCTTCCCACCTTAGTCATAAGTCAACCCCAGCTGCATCACTTCCTGGCTGTGCGGCTTCTTTGCCCAGCTTCTTTACCCCTCTGAGTCTCACTTTCCTGGTGTGTAAGGTGGAGGTGAGGGAGGAGGAAGAGTCTACAAATCTTACAGGCACAAGGGAGGCTTGAGTTGCTGGAGGGTAGGACAGAGAAATGGCTGCTGCACAGCCCAGATGCAGAAGGCAGGATGCACACTGCTGGAAGCCCCCTGCACTCCCTGGCTTTCTCCTGCCTTGCAATTCTTTCTGCTCCCTCATGAGCATCCATGGTCCCACCCACTCTCCTCTAGGAAGCAGCCGAGCTCAGGCTCAAACACAGGGTTTTGAGGCCCAGACTATGGTTTGTAAGTTTTCCCCAAAACACATGTCTTCAGTAGAACCTTTAAGAGGTGGGGCCTCGAGGATAAGATCTGGTGACCTGTTAAAGGAATTCTGAGACCCTCACCCCTTCCTCCTTACTCTGCTTCCTGGCCTCCATGAGGCAAGCAGCCTTCTCCCTTACATACCTGTCATTACGTTTTGCATCACTATAGGCCCAAAGCCAGCAACCAACCAACCACGCTGAGACCTGATATCAGGAATTCTGAGCCTAAATAAACCTTTCCTACCCAGGAGTCTGTCTGCCTTAGGTATTTGTTACAGTAAGGAAAAGATGACTAACACACGGACCAATGTGAGATCCAAATCCTTGGCTCAGCCCATGCTTGCTTGGGCAAGCACCACCCCTCTGATGCTGGGTTTTCTCACCTGCAATCTATGTCCTCTGACCCACTTCCCAGATCTGGTCCTAGCCATGAGGAAGCCAGAGGGCGTGGGACCCCCAGCCGTAAATTGAGCCCCCGAGGCATTCCACTTCAATGGTGGCTTCCACCGCACATGATTTCTCTAGTTCTGTGGCCACTGGGTCACCTCTTCCATTTTTTTGCTTCGCATACTGGTGAGATGAACAAGAGCACATTATGGGCTTTCACTGCCTCCTCCTGAGACCTACACAGCAACCCCGTGGCCTGCCTTCTGCCTCCTGAGAGCAGGACTCCAGTCACAGCACCGCCATGGAGCTCACAGGATCAGAAGCACCATGAAGGAACAAGGGGATGAGCCTCTGCCGAGGGCCCGGCCTCCTCAGTTCCCCAGGCTGAGGGGCGGCTGGTCATGCCGACAATCCAGCCAGCATTCCCAGAAAATACGCACTGCACCATCACAGTGGCTCAGAAGCGAGAAGTGCCCATTTCATGGGCCTCCATGTGCCCATCTGTAGAATGGGCTTCTTACAGGACCGCTGTAGGGATGAAAAGCACAGAGCACACCCAGCTCATCTCGTGGCACAGAGCACGGTCAGCATCTGAGCAGCAGTCAGCATCGAGCCCTGGAAGTCCATCATGGCCTCACTCCCGCAACTGCCGCCCCAGCCACTTCTTTCCCCTCTCCAGTTCACAACTACTTCAAAGAAAGCTTCAGAGAGGAGATAACCGAAGAAGCTACAGGAAGCTTGTCTTCTATCCTTGTCCACTGGATGTCAGGAGACATGGGTCCTCTTCCTCCTGCAATATTCATTTTTCTACAGGGAGGGAGAAAGACAGAGGGAGGAGGAGCTGGCTGAAAAAACCCTCTGCCAAGACTCCCCTGGCCAGGCCTTGTGGGCAAAGAGGAGTCTGCAGAATGTTTTTACAAGAAGGAAGAGGACCAAGCCTGCAGACTTAGCCGGCTGGAAAAACCCCAGTCCCTCATGCTTAACCGCCAGACAGGGAAGTACTAGCTGAACCAGGCAGGACTGAGCCTGCGAGGGGCAGCAAAGAAGAGGGTGACAGAGGAGCCCCATCTACAGGTACACGTGACACCGTGGCCTGGGTGAGCCGCTGCCTGCTGACAGGGCCAGGAAGCCAGAAGAGCCGCGGCCCCGGGTTTGGAAATGGCAGACATCCAGGCCTCTCAGGGCAAGCGCCCAGGCCTCCCACCTCGTGGTGACCTCTGAGTCCTGGCTGGGTGCGGGGCTAACACCACACCCGCCCACCAGCCCTCTGGGGCCGTGGGGTGGGGCTGGGAGCTTGATGCGGCCTTGCACAGGAGAGCTTCACTGGCAGTGGTCTCAGAGGCCTTTCTCTGAAGGTCAGAAACTTGGATGTTGCTATTTTTTAGCATTTATTAAGCCCTAATGGCACACAGAACCCACAGAGAGAGAAGGCAGAGGTGGGCAGGCTGTGCCAGCAGCACTGCCTGTACATGCAGATGGGCATCACTCCGGACCTCTGGGCAGAGATGCCCCCCCAGCCAGGAGCTGCTCGGCCCCCATTGGCATCTTGAGGGGCATCCTCAGAAATGACACCCCGTGCTGAGTGACAGGTGAACCAGGGCCTGACCCCTGCTCCATGCCGCAGAAACGCTCAGCCACCAGCACTGGCATGGCCGCCACTCCCCGGTGACATGCTTGGCACCAGTAGCACGACAGCTGGAGGCATGGGCAGCCCCTGGGTGCTTCCTGCTCTCCTTACCCAGGTCAGCTGTCCTTCCCCGGGGTTCAGCTCTACCCAGAAGGAAAAGCTGCCACTGCTGGAAGGCCGGGAACATGCTAGGGAAGGAGGGGCAGAGCCAGTGGGGACAGGGGCCAGGCTGGAATGCAGTCACAGCTCCTGTTGCCCTTCATCACCCACTCACCCCATTCCTGGTCCTGTGTGTGCCCTGCCAGGGACGGACGGCCATGGCGGTCACCATGGGGTGGAGGGTGGCGGCCCCGGCTCCCGGCTACGTAGACCAGGGGCTGTGCTCAGCGCTCAGAGCTCTCTAAGAGCCCTGCAAGCGTGCCTGCCAGACCTGCCCCGAACACGACATAGTACCCCTGAATTCAATGCAGCCCGGGCCCTTCTGGCGAAGGAAAGAGGTGAAAGATCGGGAGGTGGGAAAGGGCTGCCAGCGGGCCTCCTCTGACCGGTGCTCACCTTGACTGATCTCGTCACTCACTCACACGGCCTCACCAGGTCTCCTGCTTGGGCACCAAGCGTCGCCCTCACCCCAGCACGCATTCTTGTTCACCTTGCAGGGGGCCCATGGCACCAGGGCCAGGCTGGCCTGGAGCACGCTGCCAGCATGGCAGTGCCCATCTGCCCCTCCTCCAAGTGCCACCATGCAGAGCTCTCCGAGTTGTCAGCTGTCCCTAAGCCCAGGGCCTCCTTGAGTTACAAAACCAAGAGGACATGGAAATTGAAATCGGAGAAGCTGCCAGTGAAGGCCAGTGGGCTCCCCGGGAGCTAAGGAAAGACAGGCCAGCCGGAGCGGCCCCGTCACTTATTGGTTCTCTGGGGGAGACATATATGGTTCTAAAAAGATCCTCATATCTCCAGACACACTGTCTAGCTTTTCCTTGTCTCCAAAGCATCCCACACTTAAAGATAGTCACCAGCGGTACCTAATAATTGGTACCTACATGTCCACGTCATTTTTCCCCTACGTTCCCGGCATGATGTGGGGTTCAGAGGATGGGGTCCCACTTCCCAATAAAGGGGGCAACCATACGTGATGGGCATGGGCTGCCAGGGCTCCGGCACACTGCCCTTACCCAGGAGAGCAACTGAGGGATGGAGACATTCTGGGAAGGCAAAGGAGTGAGCCCACCATTCCCACCACCCCACAGACTCCAACACTGGACCACAGGCAGTGGTGAGAGCACCAGGAATGATATCACGTGGCCTGAGGTGCATGGCGGGGCTATCAGTGCCACTGGTTGACTGGGGTGGGAAAGGGTTTCACCAGGTTGAATCAAGTGGCTGCTTTCCTGGTAACTGGCTTCTAGTTGCTAGAGCTGATAAGGCAGAGAAATCGCTCCCCGCGGCGATCATGGGGAAATCGTTTGACCCTGAAGAAGAGCTGGGCATGTTAGCAGTGGAGGAAGAGCAGAGCGCAGGCCCAGCAGCTGCAGCCGCTCCTTGGGGCTCAGGTTACAGCACAGGTGGGCAGGAACCAGGGAACCCTCCAGGATGAGCTCAGACTGAGGGTGACACCCCCAAAGGATGCAGCTGTGGACACCCCGAGGCTCAGCCTCCGCTCTGGACAGCCAAGGACACACGTCCCAGCACCCCAGGGCTGATAAGGGAACACAGAAAGCCTCCTAACGGGGACAGGCGCTGACCTTGTGGCCTCCGTGCTCTGCGCTGTACTGGGGGGTAAGGAGGGAACAGCCTTGAAAGGGAAATGGTTTTGGTGATTCAGGGAATAAAGCCCTTGGCCTGAGGCCCACTGAGTTCTCTTACGACACGTGGTGTTGTAACAGGTGCCTTACATATGACAAGCCACCATGCCTGGGAGGCACAGAGTAGACCTTCTGTCACTGCAAGCGCCATGAACACATCAGTTCCCTTACCTCACCAGGGCTTCACCTGGTGCGGCCTCACCTGCAGGACCCACAGGCTCCAGCAAGGGGAGCGCCTGATGAAAAGCACAGACCCCTCCAGGAACCTCCCTGGCAGTCCCCCGCCTGGGGATGAGCCTGGGGACCTGGTGCGAAGGCCGCCCTGCCTGGAGCCTCCTGTTTCTGCCCCAATAAAGAAGCCAGAGCTATTCAAGCCTTGGCACTCTATCTCCGAGGAGCCTTCCGAGGAAAGGATTGCTTCCCAGAGGGGAGGGGGCTAATGGAAGGATGAGAGGCCCGAACCAGCAGGGCTGGGAGACAAGATAGAAACCAGAGACAGATGCAGACCTGAGACAGCCAGGTGGGAACTCATGGGGTTCACCGAAAGGAGAACTCCAAACACCACCTCAGATATGCCTCAATTTTTAAAAAGGAAATAAAAAGATTGAAAAATTGATATGGCTGAAAAATAGACCAGTTAGAAACAAGGTTAAAAACTTAGATGGATTTGAAATTTGAAGTGTAGAGACATGAATGAATCCATATATAGAGAGCAAAATTTAATTATACACACACACAACGACATATATGACATGCAATAAATATATAAAAGCAAAAAGAAGCAAACATCTCGTTGTTTCTATACCAGAAATGCATCAGAGAAAAGCACTTGTCACATTTAAAGAGCTCTAAATGATTGATCACAGTTACACAACTCTAGTGACATTTATAGTATTAAGTGGTGGTTTCTGAACATTTTCATCAAAGATTTTTTGGACAATTCTTTGGACCGTACAGCCATATTGATATCATTTTATTTGTAATTCTATATATTTTCCTCTATGTTAATTTACTAGAAACATGATAAGAGACCTAAAAGCAGTTAATTTAAAGAAAATATTTTAGTGATTATGAGCCATATAAAAAGCTTGGTAAGTGATATTAGTATTTATGAAAGCAATGTGAATGAACAATGTGTGTGTGTGTGTCTATGTGTGTGTGTGTGTGTCTGCGGGAGTGTGTGTGTGTGTGTGTGTGTGTGTGTGTATACTGGGGGTTAAACTCCAGGTCTTTACACTGAGCTACACTCCCCAACACGTTCCCCTCCTGTTTTTTTAAGACAGGATCTTACTAAGTTGGCCAGGTGTGGCTTAAACTTGCAGTCCTCCTGCCTCAGCTCCAAAGTGCTGGGATTACAGGAATGTGCCACTGTACTCAGCTAATATCGGTGATTTTTTAAACCTTGCTCTAACATGTTATGCTATAGTGATTTTTCAGGTCATACTTGATGTATGATCTCAGTGACAATCACAGGTAATGACGGTGATGGGTCTTGGTACTGAATTTTAATTCCGTTGATCACCTAAGTGAAGGACAAAGATTCCCAAGCAAAGGCAAGGATTCCAGAACTACAGACATCGAAGGAGGATTGAGTCCACAAAAGTGCCGAAGCCAGTGAAGGACAGCAGCATATGGGAAAAGCAGTGGAAACCGGAGACAGCGGGGCACACAGACACCCCCCGTGCTCCACAAGGATGGGAGTGTGGCTGCTTTGCATGTGGGAAGTTTCAGCTGTTCAGCCTCAGACCTAGGGATCTGCCATTGTCTGAGGGACCCACACCTGCCACTGCCGTAGCCAGAAGCCAGCTGTTTGCTGTCCCTTAGCCCTAGAGGCCCAGCCACTCTGTTTGATTTGTAGCGCATGACACAAAAGCAAAGGGCAGCACTGGTGGGTTCCAGTGGTGGTGGCCAGTGAGCAGTAGCGTCCCTCTGACCCGCTGTGTGACTCTGGCCCTTGGTCCTTTGGTTTCTACCCCTTCCTCTTGTCTTTCTCTCTGTTCTGTAAACTTCCTGATACTATTTTTTTCTATAGTCAGTTTAGCCTGGCCCAGTGCCAATTTGCTATTCCTTAGATAATTCTAACTTTTATAGTCTTTTTCTGTCTGATATAGTAGGTTAGTTCAATGTATTCACTTAAAAGTACTCCATGAAAGATGGCCTCTATGTGACAGAGCACAATGCACCCCTAAAGAAGGACTCGCATGGATCAGCAAGGTCTACATGCTAGGAGAGAACAGGGATGAACTATTCCTGGAGTCTAACAAGTGACTCATCGAATTTACTTAATTAAGTTTTGGTTAAAATAACCATTGTCACATAATACTCATGATCCTGCACTCTAGGACACATATCTGTCCCAGACTTCACAGTTACAGTCACTGTGATCGCTCTTTGGCATCCCTGGGAACAACAAAGTCCTTGATGCTCAAGTTGCTTTTAGAAAATGACACAAAATTTGCATAGAACCTAAGCACACCTTCCTGTGTACTTTAAATCATGACTTATAATCCCTAACAATGTAAATGCTATGTAATAGTTATGTGATAGTACTGGGGAATAGTAAGAAAGAAATCTGAATGTGTTCAGTGCAAATGGAAGTTTGAGAAGTATAAGGTCAAGTAATAAGGGGCATGGATATGATAGAAATACATATATCGAAACCCAACATTTTATAAAATTACCAAACACTGGGGCCAGGGATATAGCTCAGTGGTTCTGGTGCCTGTCTTGCAAGCACAAGGGCCCAGGTTCAATCCCTAATAACCACATAACAATACTGGGTGGAGACTCACCCCAGCAGCAATCAGTAGCACATACCACAGTGCTGTGTGTGGTGGCTCACGTCTGTAATCCCAGCACTCAGGATGCAGAGTCAGGAGGATTGCTGTGATGTGAGTTGGAGGCTGAGCTCAGGGCCAGCCTGAACTACAAAGTGAGACCCTGTCTCAAAAAAAAAAAAAAAAATTACTAAACACTAATAGAGTACATTTTGAATGGCAATTCAAGATACTTTCTATGAAGGCTTGGCTAAATCTGAAGTTGACTGAGCCTTTAGATGCAAAAAACATGTTAGATGCAGGAAGACATATTTCTTCTCTGCTTCCCACTGCCCCTGTAAGGGCTGATTTCCCCCTCTGTCATGCCCAGCCCCTTGGACAGGCTTTACAATACCACTTGGCTTCATGAATGGAATCTTGACGAAGTTGGATCTGGCAGGAAACCCTTCAGTCATCAGGGTTCTGCCCTCAAAGGAGGTCATGAGACTTCCCCAAACCTTGGCCCTTGTTCCTAGCCTCCAGGTGAACAATTTTGCTCCAGTACATGCTTCCACATGGGTCTCCTCAGACCTAAAATCAGTGAGGCTTACCTACCATGGACTGGACTATCCCAACTGTTAACCCTAATAAACCTTTCCTCTTCATAAGCCTGTTAGGTCAAGCATCTGTTACAGTGACAGAAAGCTGATGAACACAGAGTTCATATTTCCATTTTGCACCAAGACCTGCAAAGCATGCTCTGGTCAGTCCAGCCCAGCTCTGGCAGCACACATCTGCAGAAAACACAAAAAAACCCAAAGTGCATCAATAACAAGCTTTAGTAGCCACAGCATTTCTATTTTAAGAGCAATAATCTCCAAATCACTGGCGTCCTCACTCACTTCACCTCCAGGACTGAGACTACACAGAGTGTTCTGCTAGCACCATATAACTGGCCCGTGTAGAGATCAAATCATATGGAAATGTGGAGCACAGATTACATACATGACGATAACTATATGCCCAGTCTGATAACACAAAGCACTGTGGGACATTCATTGGATCTCTGTGGACAGTTTCCATTTCCTGAAGGAGGAGGAGTGTAATGTTTGGAAAAGAATGTGAATTTGAGAATTGAGAGGAGCTCAACTTGAATTTTCCTTCTTTGTTTAGTTGTATAAACCTGGACAAGCCATTTCATTTCTTTGATATTTAAACTTTCATCTCTACAGTAAGAATGATACTACAACTACTGACAGAAGTAAATTAAGATTAAAAGAAAGATAAGGAAGGGAAGAAAGAAAGACCTAACCACGGGTATTATCTCTGAAATGCCTGTGCTCAGTAAATGAGAACTTTCCGCTTTCCTTGCCTTACTCTCATTTCACAGCCCAGATCTTTTGGATGCCCTGGATTCAGCACCATTTTTTTTAGTCCCCAAATACTTTGCATCCGTTCTTGAGCAACTCTTAAAACTACTCAGAGCACAGGACATCCCGAGATCGTTAGCACCACCCAAGTGTTCGGGAGAGCTTCTCTGACCTCTTCCTTTTTCTTCGTGCCTCCCGAATTCATTTTTCTCAGCACTCCCAGCTGGCCCAGGCCTCACGTCTCCGTCTGCCAATAACCTCACTCCACCACCCACCATTCCCCAATCTGTGGCTTCTTAATAATCTCCAGCTCTTCTGGGTGGCAACAAAAATAGTTCTCATTTCCCGGCCTCCCTCAAACCAGGGAACAAACACAGGCGTAGAACATTTTGATAAGTGCAGCCCTGGTCTGATAGCAATTCTCCAGTCACCTGCATCTGCAGGAGGCAGAAAATACGGTTCTCTATAGAATAAACACATCGCAGTTTTGAGTTCCTACTTGGCCTTGACCTAGATGCTATCACCTTGTCATACACCGTTTGCTGTAGAGAAGAGTCACCACCTTCACCCACCTCCCAGGGCGCTCGGAGAACAATCCGCAGATTGTTATTAGTGAATGGTGCTCTTTTTATTACATATTAGCCATTCTAGGAAAACCAGTTATTCTATCGTGAGCAGCCTCTTACAAGCAATTAAAAAAAAAAGGTGTACAGGGAAGGAGAGATAAGGAGGAACTTCTATACCAAAAAACAAAAGAAAGAAAGAAAACGATTAAATTTGTGCCCAGTTTAAAATTTCACTTATCCTCCAGCAAAACGAAATTCAACCCCCTCAAAAAGATATGAGAAGCTTTCAAATTAGTGTGGCCTATGAGGAAAAAGATGGCGATGACCTTTTGAGTTAAAAACATTTCGAAGCACACTTTCTGAGAGGTATGGATCTGACCTGGTCCATTATCTCAGACTGTCCAGATGTTAATAACAGGTCAACCCAGAAACTGCCACCAGAGTGGGGACAGAGGGTCTGGCTTTCTCATTCACTTCACCTGCAGGGCTAGGACTACACAGAGAAATAGGCCCTGTTGTTATGAGTACTGTGCTCAGTTTATCTTTTCAAAGATATTCCCCATACGATTCACCTTCTTTTCTTTTTTTAACACGGCTCAATGATAGCATTTTTTTCTAGTTTAATGGTCTTGAATCAGGAAAGTTAGTCTGCTCCTGAAAGAACACCTACTTTGCTATTTGCTTCTCTGTTTTCTGTCCCCAGTGGCTTTGTCTGTAGGTATGAATGAGCATGAGAGAATCTGCGGTGTGTAGGCCAGGGCAGTGAGGGGCGTTTCCCACCACTGAGGGACACCTGAGTTTCAGTGAAACAGAAAGCAGAGCTCAGGAAAGGCAAAGGGGTCAGAAAAATCACTCTTGTGTTGTACTTTTAACTCCACAAAGTGCACAAGTAATTTGAATTTAATGGATTATTTTCTGGGGTTTTCAAACTTTTCGACTCTCAAACATTATGGCCTAGTATACTACACACATGCACATGCTCAAACATAGCAATGAAATTAAAGTTTCACAAAATAATACTTCCCCTTACTCTCTGCAAAGCACTAGGTCACTTTCTGTTCTATGCTGCCCATAGCCCTCTAAAGCGACTTCACCACTTTGATAGTGTGTGACTTTCAGCTTTAATTGCCAGTCAGTGGCACGTTGCTAGCACTGCCCGTCTCTTCCAGCCCGTCTCTTGGGGCTGGAAGCCTGGGAACTGCATGTGCTCAGCTATGTTGCCAAAAAGCCTCCAGGACAGTCCTGGCCAACACAGTGCTCTTGTGCGGCATTGGGAGGGCAGGACGCAGGTGCAATGTGTCCTTCTTGTAGCGCAGCAGCAAGTGCTCTCAGGTAAACTTGAGCTTGTGCAGGGGCCACAGCCTCTGTGCTGCCTTAGGCAGTAGTGCCAGGACACTGTTTCTTGACTTCTAGATGGAAGTGGCAATTTCTTGGTTTTCACAAATAATCTAGCAAATTCAAGCTGGTGCTGCTTCCCTCGGGTTTGTGCTTCTGACCTTCCCCATAGTGCTCAGCACCAAAGACTCCCTTTCCCTTCAGACATTGGTAACTGTGTTTTTAACTGAACCTCGGTTGATAAAGATAGGTCCTGGTAACCCCCATCCTATTTCTACAGAAACCTCAGCTGAGAGGTCAAATGCTCCCACAAGGTCACACGATACTAAACAGGAAATCTGCATCTCAGTCTGTTTCCTGGTGGCAAATTTGTTTCTTTTCATCATCCCCCGGCTGTACATGTGTTAAACAAATTGTCCAGGTTTGCTCATATAAAGTTACATTTTAATGTCTGATTTATGATAAAACTCCTCAACATTGCCTCAATTATTTTTCCTCCTTTTTAGCAAATTGAATTTAATTTCTTTCATGCTTCTACCAATATGGTCTTCCCTCTCTCTCTCTCTTTCTCTCTCTCTCTCTCTCTCTCTTTCTCTCTCTATAGATTTTTACACTCAGAGTCTTTGAACTCTGTTGAAGGATATAATTGTTCTCTTGCTGTTATATATGTTTCACCATTCTAGGCTGAAAGTACCTTAAAGTCAGGAATATTCCTCATTATATTTCTTAGGTATCTTTTCTTTGATAAGCAGGTAACAGATAGCAGTGTATACAACTTTCCAGCTAATATGTATTATACAATTCCTGTTTTGTCAAATTTTGCAAGTTATTTTTTAAAAGATCAATCACTTCATACCTTGTGTAAGTAAGAAGACATTCTCTGTGAGGAAATTTGGAAAAGAAGAATTTTACTCAAGGGATAAAATTCCAAAGTTCATTTCTCAAAATTTAAACAGAATCCAGTTAACCAGGAAACAAGAGATGTCCATTATCATTCTGCCGAGAAGGGGGAAGTTATCCTACCGAGCTCCTGTCTTTATTTTCTCATCTGATTTCTTCCACTATTTATTGTCTCTATATGGTGAATAGTTATGAAAGCAGTTTTAAGTCCTCTGTAAAATGAGACAGGGTTTAACTATCTAAGCACCTCTTACACTCACCTTACCTCCATACCACGGTCTAGAAAATGCTTCCTGCCGCCTGGCTTGAGATCCTACCAGCCCCCAGTTCTAAAGCCACTGCTGGGCCATTAGCATCAGCCTCTTTGGAGAACATTCTCCTCAGGCCTACCCTAACCTGAGCTGCAGACTCGAGGTGGGGTGTTCTCACGCACACTGGAGTGGGAGGACCTTTGCGTTCAATGTTTAAATCATACCAGACATACTTCCCCACCCAACAACCATGACGATCATATCTACCACCATGAAGGCTGTATAAAAACAGGGAAAAGCCAGACCTGGTGGTGCAATACTGTAATCCCAGCATTGTGGGAAGAAAAAGACAGAAAGTTCTAGCCCACCCTGGGCTATTTAGGGACTTAGTGAGACTATCATAAAATAAAATAAGTAAAAAGGGATAGGGCTAGAGCAAAGGCCCTGGGTTCAAATCGCAGTGTCAAAAAAGAGAAAGAAATATCAGAACTAGACTCTACATTCTGAGATACAAGGTGATCTGTGCCAGACTGGTGTCTCCACCAGGTCCCCGGCTCAGGGCTGCTGTCTGAGCCGGCGGCGATGCTCCTCAGCAGTGGTGGTGATTTGTCTGGTACGTCACTCCCCTCTGATCTGCAGCAATAAAAAGGCAGGTGCTGTTCACCTTTTTCCTTCCAGAGGAACCATATCCATTCCAACTGACAGGAGTCAAGAAAAACCGTGGTAAACACCAAGAAGCGAAGACAGACAAGGAAGAAAGGAAAGCAAGCAAAACAGAAATGGAAGAGATGAGGGAAAAAGCAAACTTTTACTCTTTTCTTTTTCTCTTTTTTTCCTCTTTTTTCCTTTCCTTTTCTGAGTAGAAATTAATTCAATCCCGTGTTGTCATACGGGGAAGTCAAGTTGGCCACTCAGGAGCTCACAAGAGGGCTCAGGAGAAACCACGCTCGCGCTGTAACATAGAGCGCGTTAGCACCGGGGAGCTCCTTCCTGGTTGACGGCTCATGTCTGCGGCCCCCAGCCCGCGCCTCGAACGGCTCCACTTCCGACGACACCTCAGCGCCACCATCACCATGGCGCGCTCTGGAGGTGTGCACTGATGTCCAACAGGGCGGCTGCCGAGTTAGAAGGTCAAACGCCAACCCCGTAGGTGGAGTCTTCAGTCCAACAGGTCTTGTCCCCTGGAGTCCGGAGCTCCCCCTAGACCACCTCCAAGTGCCCAGGCTTCTAGGACTCCCTCTCTATAGACCCGAGCCCTGTTCAAAGGCCAGAGTGGGCCTCCTGGTGGACCAGTTCTCCCCAGAGCCGACCGGCCCAGGACGAGGGCACCTCCAAGCCCCAGGAGCATTTGTATCAGATGGAGCAGAGGTGGGGAAAGCTGCCCCCGCAGGCGCCTGGGGTCTGTAGGTGAGCGAGTCACCTGGAGCAAAGAGCAGGTCACGCAGCGGAGCATCCGTTTGACCCGAGATTAGACCAACACACTCCGAGAAGGCAGATCCGTCGCCACGGGGACCGCATCCCGAGGTAACAAAAGGAACAGACTGTGTGCGTCCTTCATGCCCTTTTCTGAACAAACACGTATGGAAAGGGTTTTCTTTCCTTTTTGTATCATTTTATTTTTTATGAAACTGGTGTGCCGAAGCAGTCATCGTGGTCATCTCCCTTCTCCATGGAGCTTTTTACCCTGCTTCGTGATATGCCACTGTGTGAACGCATATGCCTTTAAGATGCCGCATTCAGTGTTTTTCCCACCCACACCCCACCTCAGAAGAAGCTAAAATAATCCTTCAACCTAAGATCGTCTATCCTGTGGTTTTGTGTTGTAAGCTTTGGCTTGGATTCCTAGAAATAGGATTGGTAGTTCGATTAAAAGACACAAACATTTATTATATAGATGTTTCCAACCTACTTCAGTAAACATTTATAGCAATTCATATACCCATTGGCAATGGATAAGATGCTCTTCTTGCCACCCACCCCTAGCTGTGGATATTATGGGTTATGTTATATCTTGAACACTGGATGGTAAGACATCTGGTTAACTTCATGTCAGCTTCCCTGACTGCAGGCAGACTGCTCCTCTTCCAAACCCTCTGGGAATTTGTACTTCTATTTTCTCTCTCCCATACTGAGGATTGAACCCAGGGCCTTCATGAGGAGCTACATCCCCATATCTTTTTTTAAAAAATTTTACTTTGAGATAAGGTCTTGCCAAGTTACTGTGCTGCACAGGCTAGACTCAAATTCTTTCTTATTTTTGTTTGGATATTAGTTTTTTCATATTAAGTTATAAACCTTTATGAAGTAGTAAACTTCTTTGCTTATATTATCAAACTTTTCTCCCTGTCATCTATACCTACTTTAAGATATATTTTCTCATAGAGATAGTTCTAATTTGGTAGATGAACAAACCTATCAATCTTTTTCTATTATAGTATTTTTTGTGTTTTGCATCTTAAAGGAATCTCTACCTGTCCTCTTAAATTTTACTCCACCCTGTTGATTGTCATGTGTTTCTGTCTTCACTTTGTAATGGAGCCAAGGAGGAAATAAAAGGGTTGCAGAAAGAAGAACCCTTGAATTTTGTATTCCCAGACCTTTTCTGTCCTTCTACTTCTCATTAGATTTTCAAAATTGTATCCTTCCCTCCCCTCTCCACCCTCCCTCTCTTTCTCTCTCTCTCTCTCAGCTCTCTCCTTCTCCCCCCATCACCTTTGCACTGAACTATATCTCTTTCCACCCCCTTCCTTTCTGAGACAAGGTCTTACTAAGTTGCCTAGGATGGGCTTAAACTTGAGATCCTCCTGCCTCAGACTCCAAGTGCTGGGATCACAGGTGTGCACTGCTATATCTGGTTCAACCTTCTTTCAAAAGTAAGTGAAACTGCACTTGTGACATCTGAAGTCCTTGTCAACAGGTCAGGCTGGGTTTATGAGAACTTCCCGAGGTCAGACATCTTGGCAAAGTAAAAGACCAAAATCAGAGAGAAGGGAGGAGGGGCTCACGTATTCACACGTGCAGTCCCAACAACAGAAATAAGTGGGATGCCTCCTCTGCAGAAGTCGTGGGGGGACAGGACTCGGGGAACAACATGGTCTCTGTGGCCCAGGGATCTATGGTTTTGCAGGGGGAAGTGAGTACACACAGAAGCACACACACAGGGCAGAACACACAAGGTGTGGGCCAAGGGCAAAGAGGGAAGATCATTTCTCGCTAGCGATCATCAAGGTTTCAAAGAGAAGGTGGCATTAAGACGCAGCTTCAGGCATGGTTAGGATAGAACAATCAGAAGAGGAGGAACTTCAGAAGAAAAAGACAAAAGCAAGGAAGGGGAAGTGGGTCGGGGACAGCCCTAAGAGCTGAATGACTCTCCAGAGAGACAAGAAGTGCTCCCACAAGAGGGAGGCTGGAAAGTCTGAGGGCATGAGGCTGGGAGGCTGGGCTGGATCCTGCAGGCAGTGAGGACACAGCTTCAGACAGGAACAGACTGGTCACTCCACCCCTGGGCTGGGCTGGGACGGACTGGGGTACATCAAGGATGCCCAACTCCATCTGTTATTCCAAATCACGCAAAAGCATCTAGATTCAGTCAGATCCACTCCACATCTATTGAATCAAAATGTCCCAGATGACCTTCCAGTGGCAAACTTCTACTGATTAAAACTGACCCCAGAGAAGCATCATCATATTTGCAAGATTTCTTTAAATTTTTCATTCTATCACTTGCCTAGTGTGACTTTTCTACGAAAACACAGGAGGTGGGTAGCAAAGACTTTCTGCTTGGACTGCTCAGCTCTTCCTGGGTCTCAAATCCACCATAGACCATCCACACCCTATCAGAGCCCATTTTCTTTGTATAGAGTTAATAAGCCTTGGTGGGAGCACGTGACCAGAGCCTAAGCCAATCAAAATCTCCCAAGGGCTTGGCTGTGTTGCTTCAGTGACAAGTTCTTGGTCCAATGATGCACAAGAGAAAAGCTGGAAACTGACGACATGAAGCTGAGAGGCCTGGGGTTGCAGAGCTGCAAACCTTCTCTTTGTCTCCTGTATTTCAATCTAGAGCCCCTCACCATATCAGCAAAATGATAGTGTCGGAGACAGTGTCTGGAACACACTCAGGTCACAGAAGGATCCCTTCAGACTTCAATAAAATCTTCCCTAAAGTCATACCCAGTCCACCTTAGACTGCTTGGTTACAGCAGCTAGCAAATTCTCTTTTTTTATTAAGTTCATTGGGTTAGTTTTTTGTTTGTTTGTTTGCTTGTTTGTTTTTTAGCAGCTTGTAACGGAAAAAATTATCACTGATATTGGGTCCAAAGTTCTGAAAAGGTCAGCTGCTTCAAGCACAGGAAAATAGTAGAGTTTGGTCTTCTTTATAAAGCAAACAAGAGACACACCGATCACCAGAAACTTGTTAATCTGGAAACTACAGAAGTTTCTTGAAGTGGTAAAGAAACTGTTTTCTTTACTTAGTCAGAGGACATTCTCTTGATAATATAATAATTCTGGCTCTGCTTCCTCGGATGTACACTGCAGTCTGACAAAGCATTCAGGTGATATGTTACAGCATCTTCCTTAGAGGCAGTAAGTTTCCATAGGAAGATATTATCTGGAATTGCCCACAAGGTAACTGTGGAGCAGGAAGCCCAAAATAAGAAAAAAAAAAAAATAAGAACCTTATAGCAGACAGCATTTATGGGAAAAGAGGACAACTTTTTCTGTTGCAACCGACAGCTTTTTCTCTGTCCTTCATCTCTATAGCCAGAAACTGCTTATATGGGTCCCTTTTATCTGCTGCAATGCTTTCAGACAGAATGGTCAGTTTGGAAAATAACTTTCAGAGGCTATGTCTGGGTGCTCTGATTTTTCCCTCAATTTTTTTTTGTACCATCACATTTAGATTTCTCCGTGAAATTTTGGGACAGTCATCTGATTTTATCCTAGTTAGTAGAAGAATTTCTTCCTTGTTTTACATACATTACATTTTTTTAAATTTCAGAGTGTACAGCTGAAAGTTCTTCAAGTTCATCTGAGCACGCGTTTTATAGATGAAAATAATGTGACCTAAAGAATGACAATTAAGGTGTTACACCCTCCCTTAGAACTGATCCTTTATGTGGTTTTGTAAATTAAGGGGGTTTTTGGAACTATGCCCATTTCTTTCCATATTATTTATAGTTTCTTTTGTACCACAAGGGTAGACTGATTATAGTTTCAACAGAGACTTTATATCTTTCAGAGAAAAAAGTATTTGCTGCATAATATTATAAAAAACATTTTTAAATCTCTCCTATAGAATTCCAGTCTTTGAAATCTATGATGAATTCACTTCAGTTATTTTATGCTAGACTGATGCAACTGCTGTGGAAATCAATGTGGAGATTCCTCCAAAACTGAGACTAGAGCTGCCGTGCGGCCCTGCTATTTCTTTGCTGGGTATATTCGTGAAAGGTTGAAAAGCATCAGACCACAGCTCACCCACACTAACCATGTTTATAGCAGCATGGTCTCTAACAGCTAAATCTTGAAAACAGCCCCCATGCCCAACAGAGACTGGATAAAGATGTGGGTTTTAAAAAATTAAAATAAAGAATGACAAATTAGAGACACTTATAGCTGTACGGATGCACCTAGAGACCATCCTCTTAAGTGAAATAAGTCGGACATGTAGGTGTCACTATCTCATTGTTGCTCTGGAGTGAGAAACTGAAAGTGTAAATAAGGACCAAATATATAACAGATATTATGAAATAAGAGAACATTTTCAAGTGGGAAGGGGGAGTGGGAAGAAAGGGGAAAAGAGAAGGAAGATAAAATGGAAACAAAGTTCTTGTTAAAAAGTGGAGGAAAGTAGCAGGGAGGGGAGAAAAATGGAAAAAAAAAAACCTGAATCAAGATGCATCATATACAGGTAGGTACAAATTCCATGTAATGAACAAGATCGTTATGCATATCTAAATTGAACCAATAAATGTAACTAATTGATAAAGAAGAAAAAAATAAAGCACCTGCTGCAAGTTAAGCTTTACAGATAAAACAAAAATAAAACCTCAAATAAGACTAACCTGCATCATTAGAGTCCAACATGTGTCTTTTCTATTATGGCATTAGAAGTGAGAAGTTGAAAACTAGAAGTCTATTTATTTAACATGTACTTTTAAGCATCTTGCTTATCCCAGGCCTGTTCCAGCCATTGGGACTCCATCAGTAAACAGAAACACATAAATCCCAGTTTTCACACAGTACACATGGCAGTTGGTAGAGGCGCACATAGATAGTGCTTTTCAACTCCTCCTGAGATGGGACCCACCCAAGTGACAGGGCCAGGCAGGCAAGCCTGGACACAGACCCAGGGCTCACTGCCTACACGCAGGCACTTTCTAGTGCCTCTGCCCTGTGTATGATCTCAGGGGTTCTCTACCCTCCTTTGGAGCCTTGAACCTCAGGACAGAGAAGTCAGCCCATCATGGGGTGGAGCCTCTCCTGAGCTCCTTCTCAAGCTTCCTGGACCAGACCCCAAGCCCAGAGCCAGGAAGTCTGACCCTCATCTGTCTTTCCCAAGTCCTAGTCCTCCAAGTTCCGGGAACTGGATTGTCTGTGTGAACATCTGTCAGGTGCAAAATCTGCTCAGCTGATAAAAGTTCATTTGCCTTTCCCTTTGACACCTCAAAGGGGAGAAGGGACTTTTCAAATATTCATGGCACAGGTGAGAAAGAATAGGAGGAAAGATAAAAATTCAAAAACAACCAGGCTCACCACAGCATATCCATAGATGGTAGGAAACAGGCTTGGGAGGATCAAGAAACATTCTGACCTGGGAAGAGCCCCCACAATCCCTACAGCCCTGCCTCAGAGTCAGCTCAGAGCTCAGGTGCACAGAAGTACGGTCTCCCTGAGAAGCCTCCTGTCAAGAACACTTTGCTATTTGTGCTTTGATCCTAGGAGGAAGCAGGTTGCCTTATTATGTGAGAAAACTCACCCACCCAAAACATTGCTTTCTTCAATGGTTCTGTAGATGGGACCCTTTGACAAATATGCAAAATGACCCCCCCATCCTTTTAAAGTATCTATACTGTAAGAAAATCCCAAGTGGATGCTTATTTTCAAGCTGTTAATTTGCACATTTCCCTTGAAGCCACTTACAGCAATACATGACTATTTCTTAACATCTTGGTAGGTTTCTATGTAGACCTACAAGTACCACTGAGGCTCCGCCCATGAAACCTTCAGGAATCGTTGGAATGGGGAGCCATGTTTGTGGACTACTCGACATTCAAAATGTCTTGCTACAACTCAGGGAGCACAGGGAAAAAAGAAGTGATCCCAGGGTCAGAATTTCATGAGAAACTATAAACTCCAAATGCAGCCAAATATTAATTAATTCATTCATTCAGCAAATACTTATAGAGTTTGTTATGGGTGCGAGCCACAGTCTGGGCACTCAAGGTAGCATAGTGCATAACTGAATCAAGTCTCTGCCTCCATGGAACTTCCAATTTCTAGAAGGGGCTGAAAACCAAAGCATTAGGAGTCTCATGGTGTTGGAATCTAACTAAAGAGAATAGTAAATGCTACTAAGAAAACTAACCAACTAGGCGACAGGGTCTGGGAGAGGGGCAGTTGTGTGATACACAGTAATCAGGAAGAAGCCAGCCTTGGTGTCTAGGAAGAGCACCCACAGGGGTGAACCCTGCAAAGGTCCTAAGGCAGGAACAGGTTTAGAGGCTCATGAAATAGAGAGGAAAGAGAAGAAATCAGAGAGTTGGCAAAAATCCTTGGAATGAGTGTGCACACCCTTATACTTCATGGGTGAGAATATAGGTTCTATTCTAAATGTGACTGGAAGCCAGCTGAGGGCATTAAAGTGACTATTTTTATTGTGTCCTATAATTTTCTATATGTTGTATTGGGGTTATCATTTAGTTGTAAGAACTGTTTAATTTCTTCTTTAACTTCTTCTGTGACCCATTGGTTGGTCAGCAGAGTGTTGTTTAGTTTCCATGTGTTTGTGAGGGTCTTGGACTTTCTTTTGCTATTCAGCTCCAATTTCAAGGCAGTGTGGTCTGACGGTATACAGGGGATAACTTCAACTCCTTTGCATTTACTTAAACCTGTTTATGAACTAGCACATTGTCTATTTTGGAGAATGATCCATGAGCAGCTAAGAAGAATGTAAATTCTGACTTTGAGGGGTGAAAAACTCTGTAGGCATCTATTAAGTCCATTTGCTGAAAAGTTTGGTTTAGCTCAAGTATTTCCTTATTGATTTTCTGTCCAGTTGATCTGTCTCTTCGTGACAATGGAGTATTGAGGTCCCCTATTATTATTATATTGGAGTTTATCTGATTTTTCAAGTCCATTAATGTTTGTTTTATATGCACTAGAATTTGGTGCATAGATATTTAAGATTATTATTTCTTTCTCTTGGATTTTTCCCTCTACTAAATTATAGTGTCCTTTTTTGTCTCTCTTTATCAGTTTTGGCTTGAAATCTATTTTGTCTGCAAATAAGATCACCATGCCTGCTTTTTTGCTGTTTCCTGTTGCATAGAATATTGTTTTCTATCCCTTTACTTTCAGTCAATGGCTTTCTTTCTCAATTAGATGTGTTTCTTGTATGCACCAGATTGTAGGATCTTGCTTGTTGATCCATTCTGCCAATCCATGTCTCTTAATTGGTGCACTGAGTCCACTGACATTAATGGTTATGACTAATATAGGAAGATTTAGTGCTGTCATGTTTTCCTGTTCTTGGCTCTGTTTTCTTCTTTTGCCCTTTCCCATCAGCTCCTTGTTT
>PVIR01025863.1:11543-24800 GCA_004026965.1 Petromus typicus | reverse complement strand
CCTCCTGCCTCTGCCTCCCGAGTGCTGGGATTACAGGCGTGAGCCACCACGCCCGGCACTGTGGTATGTGGTACTGGTTGCTGCTGGGTGTGGGTCTCCACACCCAGTATTGTTATGTGGTTACCGGGGAATCGAACCCGGGTCCTTGCGCTTGCAAGACAGGCGCCGGAACCACTGAGCTAACTCCCCGGCCCTACAGCATCATGTCTTTACGAGCTGCCTTTCTCTCGGATGGCACTGGGCAGCAGCATTCACTGCATTTTTGATCATACTTTGTAAAGACTCAGAAAAGGAGACTCTAGAGCTGCTGCAAAAAGTGGCCAGAATGTGAGATAAAAGTGTTCAAAGTGAGGGGGAGAGCTTTGAGTAGAGGTGGACTCATGGAAGGCTGAGGCAGGAGGATCACTATGAGTTCGAGGCCGTCCTGGCTATGTAGTGAGACTGTCTCCAAAAAAAAAAAATGGCTGACAGCAAACATGATTCTCTTTTATCATTGGAGAGAAAAATTACATTGACTAAATATAAATTACAAATTAAATGGACCCGCAATCTAATATTAGTTTCTACAATTAGGTTTTATGTATAGTTTCTGCAGAGAAGAAAAATTCTTTCTAAAAGATATCCGGGCACCCATGAGTCTATCTAATCCCTAAAAGATATACAACAGTATATTCCAAATGAGCTTTTAGCAGCCTTTCCAGATGTAAAGTCATTAAACAGGATTGAGGGGCTGAGACAGGGTCTGCTATGAAGTTCAGGCTGGCCTCGAGGGCACTCTGGGTACCAGGCTGGCCTCGAGGGCACTCTGGGTACCAGGCTGACCTCACGTTTGCCGGGATCCCTGTGCCTCAGCCTCCCACATGCTGGGATCCCAGGCGTGCGCCACCATGCCCGGCTGAACAAAACTTTTCCAACTTTCCAACCAGTTGCCCTTTTATTTTTCTGTGCTTCCTCCTGCACAGGGACTTTGACTAAGGAGAAAGCATCAGGGCAGAAGAATTAGGACAGACAGCCTTCTGCTTCTGCTTCCTCCTTCTCTTCCTATCCCCTTCTTTTTCCTTCCAGTCTTTGAATGACTTTACTCATGTGGGAACTGTGACATGTTTACAAGGATCATGTGAGGTAGCTGTCTACATTTTTCAGCTGAAAACCACCCGCGAGCACAGATGCTGCCCAAGGAAGCAGCCCACAGCACAGACAGGATCGCAGACAGGATCGCGGTTCCTCCAGCCCAGGGGAAGGGAAGCGCAGGGCCAGGCAGGTCTCCAGACAGCCCAGGAGCTTCGTGAGACAGAGACTCCCTGGCCAACGGCCACAGACTGCGCCGTCCCGGAGCGGACGTCTGGAGACGACGTCATCCTGTCCCGCACAGTGGTTCACGAAGGGCCCTGGAGGCTCCCTAGGCAGCCAGAAAGTGTAGCGTCCAGGACCCACCTGAGGACACCTGACTTCACAGCCTCCCCGTGCTGCTGAGCGTCAGGTGAACATGCTCAGCATCTCACCAGCATTTCACACCACTCCCAGCCCCCTCTCCTGGGCGTCCAACTCCAGAGATGCCCCCCGAAGGATCCTGGGAACCCCGCCCTTCTCCCACAGCCTCTGCAGGCCTGGCGTCTCCCGCCACACTGCCACGCTGGCCCTGCCGGGGGGGCAGTTTCTGCAGTCTGTCAGGGCCCACAGGGGAGCCCCCTCCCCATTTCAATCCATGTCAGCCACACAGAGCTCCCAGAACAGCAACCCGAGCTCCGCCCCATGGGGGTGAAGCCCACAGTCCATCCTACCTGGGATTTGGCCGCAAGTTTGGTGGCTTCTCCAAGCCCTCTGCCAAAATTAACTCTCAGACTTAGCTCAGACTGGCATTTTCTGGGTACCCCCCTTAGGCCTCCTCCCTCCCACAGCCTCCTGGGGTCACAGCGCTGCCTGGACCGTGTGAGTGGCGGGGTGGCAGGGACTGAGTCCTGCTCACTCACGAGCGCTGAGCGCTGCATACTGGCTGGTGCTGTGGGTGAGGGGCGCGAGCAAGGCCTTAGCCGGTCAGCTGGGAGGCAGCGCAATAGTAAGCGGCTGAGGCAGGAAGGTCGCCGGGAGGCAGGAAGGTCACCGGGAGCTCGGGCCAGACTAGGTTACACAGTGAGTTCAGGGACAGCCGGAAATACAAAGGGAGGGAGATCCTGTCTCAAGCAAACCAAACCAAATAAAACAAAACAAATAATTACAACAGCAAGACAATGCGAAGTATTGTACAAGAATTAAACCAGGTCCGAGCTAAATCTGGCCAGCGGGCTATTTATTTTGTGCTGGCGTGTCAGGAAGTTCCTGGGAGCAGAGACATCGGGCCAGGGAGGCCGCGCTCAGAGGTCAGAGTGCCCCGATTTAGGCCCAAACGTGGCCGTGATGCCACCTGAGTTAATGCCAGTGTTTCCACGGAGCACTGTTTCCTGATTTTACTTTTACCCGCCCTGTTCCCGCACAGAACACGTCACAATTCTGGAACTGTCGGGAAGGGAACTGAGGTCGGAGGGAGGTGCAGAGGCCGAGGCACACCGTGCACCGGCGACCCTCCGGGCCGCTTGCTCGATCCAGGGCCCCGGGCCGAGGCTTGGTGCCGCGGCGCCCAAGCCCGAGCCCACGCGGGGTTTCCCGCGCCCCGGGGCGGGGCCGGAAGAGGAAGTCGGGCCGCGCCGGGCACAGGCCGCTCCGCGAGCGCCGCGAGCACCGAGCCGAGCGCGGCGCCCACCCGACCGCGGCCATGGGGTCGCGCCCGAGGCCAACCGGGCCGGCGGCCTCCCTGCTGTGGGGCTGCCTGCTGCGGGGCTGCCTGCTGCGGCTGGTAGGGGCGGCCGGGCCGGGCCGGGCGGGGGCAGGGACGCCGGGCGGGGGCAGGGACGCCGGGCGGGGGCGCCGGGCGGGGCGCGGGACCGGGCCCCTTCCCCCCCTTCCCTCCCGCATCCCCTCTCCCTCCCGCGGCCCCAGCTCCTCCCACCCACCCCGCAGGACGTCCTGTGCCCTGGGGCTCCCGGCAGCCTGTCACTGTGCTGGCTTTTTACACACTGACGTCTGGGGTTCCCTTGTCAGCCTATTTGTCCCTCCTGACCCCTTCGCCTGGGAGAAGAAAGTCTGCGCGTGTGCAGGGGCTGAGTCTGAGCTTTGGTTCCGTCGCACGAATGGTGTTTCTTTAAAAATGTATACATTTCTTGTTTAGTGTTGCTCCCACCTCTCGATTCTGCTTCTCCTGCAGGGTCCCTTGTGAGGAGGCTTTGCTGGGGTGCGGGTTTTGTCATAGTGGTGATGTAAACTAAGTTCTAGACGAGCTCGCCCAAGAGTCACACCTCTCGGTTTTCAGCGGTCTGTCTGTGGAGGTGAGGGTGATTAAGGAAGAAAGAGCGAATACGTGCTGTCGGATTGTTTTCGCAATGACGCAAAAGTCATGTTTTAAAACTCAGCATCAAGTCCTTGTAGTTTCGCCGGGGGGATCTGAGAGCCAGGGCATTTCTGTGGACTTTTGCTCAGAGTTGCAAATTGGGAACTTCCTGATTCGCTCCTGTCCGGAATGGGGGCGCTGCCGTCTGGTCCTCTCTGTCCGAGTGGATAACTGCTGTGAAAGAAGACGGAACCCTGGTTTAAAGGGTCACAGTGGATGTAGCCAGGGGCCATGTGTTGTTAACTTTTGTCCAGAAAAGCTACTCCAGAGTGCTTTAAATGCCTTTGATGCCTGCGTAACTTTGCTAGGCAACATTAGGATCAGGAATGATAGAATGTACGGAAAAACTGCTGAGGGGGTGGACAAGTACAGTACAGAGATAGCATCTGGCCGAGTCTCTGTGTGATCAGAGAAGATACAGGTGCCCTGAGGACAGCAGTTCAGCTCCTGTGCCAATGGGCCAAACCTGCAGCCTGCGTATAAACCTCCTAAAACGTCTTTGTCCTCAGGTTTGTGTGGATCTTGTAAGCTCATTATATGAATTCCTGCTAATCTTTCACCATAGCCGTCAGGCTCAGTAATACATCATTTCCTAGAGAACACATTGAAATTCTGTTTTAAAGCGCTGACACTTTTACAAAACTATAAGCAGAATATGCATATGGTTTCATGGGCCTCACAGATCAGAAGGTCATCTCTGTTCTAAGTTGTAGTCACTTTCGGGGTCTTAGGGTTTTCATATGGATTTTACTGTCTGTCCCCATATCTCCGTGCGACCCTCTTCAGTGATGGGCATGCTGTCTGTAAGAATTAAGTGGATGTTCCTGCGCAAGTACTTGCTGTGCGTCTGTTCTGTACCAATAGCTGGAGATCGCCTGCCTGCTCTTTAAACTGCGCTGTTTTGCTGTCAGTTGCTTTTCTGGATTTTCTTGTTCTTGTTCATTTCCCTGTGGATTTGTTTCTTCTTGACCCTTCCTTCCTTTACTGTGCTGAGATGATCTCTCTCTCTCCCCCTTGCCTGCTTGTTCTTTCTTTCTTTCTTCCTTTTGACAGGGTTTTGCTCTATAGTTCAGCCTTGGTTTGAGCTCACTATGTAGCCCAGGCTGGCATCGAACTCACAATGAGCCTCCTGCCTCAGCCTCCCAAGTGCTGGGATTATTATAGGTGTGTCCCACCACTGTAGTCTAACCTGGTTTCTTTTTCCTCAGCTAAAGCGTTCTTCTGCCTCCTGCGAAAGCGATGAGTAGCCGCTTTCTCCGCAACCATCTCTAATGTGACTTTTATCAGTCTTCTGAAGCCCTTGCCTAGCCCCTTCCCTAGCCCACAGCTCCAATTCCTTTGCATTAAGCTCTCCAGCTTCTGCTGTCCAGACTCCTGAGGCTGGCACTGTTTCCCTTAGTCACGTAATGACAGGGCCATCATCTTCATCTGGCAACGGCACATACAGTCATTCTGGAAACCACCACAGCAGGTTTGTGCTGGAGAGGAAGGCCCTGCAAGGTCAGGCAGCCTCCCTGTCGTCCTGTCTCCCCGGCACCGGCACGGTGATACTGCGCGTTTGGAGCCCAAGCCCCAGCACGCTGGCTGCTCTGATGATTTTTAAACCAACACTTAGGTCTGCATTGCAGTGCAGTGATAAAGATAGTGCCTGAAAGATGTCAGTTCCGTCTCTGCTTCATACTTTTGCTTCTCCAGTCCAACCCCAGACCCCAGCCTTTAATTCTTGATGTGGACTTTGCTGTGGGGCTGTTTCCAAGTGAGTGAGTGGTGTTTAGCTTGGATCTGAGACTTCTAAAATTGCTTCAGAGTTCCCCCAAGAATCCTGAGTTTTTCCAATAATGTTTTTTCCCCCAGGGGTTTCTTTTTGTTGTTTAGTTTGGTTTGGTTTTTGGGTTTTTTGAGACAAGGTCTTGCTCTGTACTTTAGGCTGGCCTTGAACTCACTATGTAGCCCATGCTGGGCTTGAGTTCATGGCGATCCTTCTGCCTCAGCCTCCTGAGTGCTGGGATAGCAGGTATGTGCCACCGTGCCCAGATTGTTTGTTTTGATTTGGTTTTGATTTTTTGACACAGGATCTTACCACATAGTTTAGGCTGATCTTTTATTAATTTATTTATTTTTGAGACAGGGTCTGGCTTTTGTTGTTCAGACTGGCCCTGAGCTCACTAGGTAGCCCAGGCGAGCCTGGAACTCACAGCAATCCTCCTGCCTTTGCCTCCCAAGTGCTAGGATTACAGGCGTGAGCCAGCACACCCGGCGAGGTTGATTTTGAACTCACTATGTATCTGACACTGTGATCCTTCTGCCTCAGCCTTCCAGGTTCTAGGATTATGTACAGGTGTGTACCGTGCTCAGCTGACCAGTAATGTATTTTTTTTTCCTGTACCGGGAATCGAACTCAGGACTTTGCACTTGCTAGGCAGACACAGCACCAGAGTTAACTCCCCAGTCCTAATAATGTCTTTTGTGAACATTCTATCTTTCTTCACTTCAAAGAATTTAGCATGTAATATAACAGCTGCACACACTTACTAAAATGATCCAGATTCCCCAGAAGAAAAATCTCTTCTGGAACATGGGCGACAGGGACCATTCTGATGAGGTCACGGATGGCAGTGAGGAACATCTTGGTTGGACAGTGGAGAAAAAGGGAAGCTTCATGCCACTGTGCTGAGAGCCCAGCTGCGCTGCGTCCTCACATTTTGTGACAGGTAGAACTTGCTGAGTGGCAAATTGAACATTTGAGATTTTTAAGCAACTTTTCAAAAATGTAGCTTCTTTCACCTTTTTTTTTTTTGAGACAGGGTCTCGCTTTGTGGTTCAGGCTGGCCCTGAGCTCAGCCTCAAACTCACATCACAGCAATCCTCCTGCCTCTGCCTCCCGAGTGCTGGGATTATAGGCGCGAGCCACCACGCCCTGCACTGTGGTATGTGGTACTGGTTGCTGCTGGGCGCGAGTCTCCACACCCAGTATGGTATGTGGTTACCGGGGATCGAACCCGGGTCCTTGCGCTTGCAAGACAGGCGCCAGAACCACTGAGCTAAATCCCCGGCCCTCACCTTACTTCTTAGAGTAAAATATGAAAGGAAAGATGAGTGAAAAAAGATTTGTTAAGAAAGAACTGGAATTTGGAGAACTGGCAAATCATCACCCTATGTATGCTGAAAAGAAATGAGAACATATTCAAAAGAAAACATTAAGTATGGTTGGACAACCATTGGGTGAAGAATTCATAGGGTTATTCAGACAGAAGTACTGCCATTTGGAGCCGAAGGGAGTAGAAACAGGGACCAAAGGAAAGAGGACGTTAGCTGTTTTGAATATAACCAGATAGGGCTGTGTGCTAGCTACGTGGCTAAAACATGAATGTGCTGCTTTTTGAAAAGAGAGAAAAAGGGAACTGTAGGTTATTTAGAGGTCATTAGGCTGGGCCTTGCTTCAGCAGGCCAGTTGGCCTCCACTCTGAGCTGGAGGGTGGGCAGCGGTCCAGGACTCATGGGATGCCTGCGTCCGGCCTAGGGATGTGGCCTGGGAGGTGAATGTCAAGCCCAAGGGTCGTTCCTGAAGCCCAAGAGCTACTCAGATTTGCTTTGCCTGTCGCACCATTATATTTTGAAAGCATCTAACTTGTCTGGTTTCACAAGTTCACGTCTGGAAAGAAATTTCTCTTCCGGATGAATCATATCCCAGTCTCAGCCTTATCTGACTTAGATGATCTTTAGATAAGACTTTAGGCTTTAGAGGTGGTGCTGTGGACAAGTTAAGACTTTTGGGACTGTTGAACTAGGGTGGAAATTTTGTCTGTGCAGACCAAATGGGGGAGAAGAAGAGTAGAATACTTTGGTCTAAATGTGTTCCCCAAATCCAGGAACCCAACTTCCCAAAGTGTTTAGAGAGAGGGCCTCCAGGAGATGATGGGGGTGGGGAAGGCAGAGCCCCTGTGATGGCATTAATGCCCCTGCAAGAAGAGTTCGCAGACAGCATGGATCCCTTTTCTCCTCGGCCCGAGGACGCTGTGAGAAGGTGGCTGTCCACAACCCAGGAGCCTTCCTGAGAACCTGGCCTGGCTGCCACGTGTCTCAGAATTCTGGGCTCTGGAACTGTGACAAATTGAGGGTTAGTTGTTTAAACCACCCAGGATGTGACACTTTGTCGTGGTGGCTGGAGCTGACTGAGTATAATGTTTTGACTCATTTATCCTTTAACTTCTAGGTTCTTCCTAATCCTATTTTTTCCCCCTTTCTTCTTTTCATCTACCTGGTCTGAATTTCTGTATCCTGTCTGTTTTCGGAGTCACCAGTGACTTTAGGTTCTTCCCAAAGTTCAGTGCCGATGAGCAAATCTCTTGTGAAAGTCAGAACATCCTGAGAAAGTGAAGGAAGCTTCTGACTTGTCCCAGCTCTTGTAGAAAAAAAATCATGAAAAATAGGGCCAGCACCTAAGGCTAGTGCTGTTTCCCACTACGCTGTGTGTTTCCCATTAAATTGTTTTTTCAGAATGGAACACAAGACCAATCTGATAAAATTGTGGGTTGCATTTATAAGAAAAAGTTTAAAATGAGAAGTCATGTTTGTATGTGATAATATTTTAGTTTAAAGCAAATGAAGATATGGAAAGCTAGGTCATAAAGTCTCTAGGGATAGTCCCTTCTTCTAAAATATTAAACTGAAAACGTCATTTTGTGTTGTATTTACCCCAGAATTTGTCAAACTCTGTCATATTCTGTCTTCTTCAATCCACTTTGATTTGCATCAGCATCACCTGTCTGTCCTGTCAACATCGGAGTCTATGCATCGCAGTGTAAATTGTAAATTCTCTAGGATCGAGCTCGCTAAATGTCTTTCAGTTGTAAGATTACCTAGAGAAAACCAAGAAGAAACCTGCATGCGGGTAGTGAGTAAAGAAGCAAAGTCCTATCTGCGCTTTCCTCTATCTCCCCAGGGTCTGTCAGAGCCTGCAGAACAGCCAGCGAGGAGGCCCAGGGCGTCTTCCCCAGACGCAAGGCCTCTTGGGTTCTCCAACTCCAGACACTGATGCTGGCCCTTCTTTTCCCACGGCCCACAGACCGCTCTGATTCCTGTCAGTCCCCGTTTGATCCCGTAGCTCCCATTCAGCCGGTATTTAAGCAGTTACGATTATATTTAATCTCTAGGGGTCTGGGTCTAGGCATTTGTAGTGTAATCATTTCTATAAAGCTTGAATACTGGAAGGAAGATTGGAAACAAGGTGGGTTGTCTGGATTATGTAGATTGCTAAAGAGGAAAGGAGTAATTGGAAAGTTATCTAGACCTGACTTTGCGGCATGTGTCATTCAGATGCAATCCGAGTGCTGCCTTTTTCTGGAAAGGCTCTTTCCAGCTCTGTGACGCCACTCCTGACTTCAAACTGATATCTTTGTAAAGGAAAAGCTCCTTGTCAGGAAAAGGATACCTCGGGCAAGGATTTAGCTCAGTGGTTCCCACATCTGCCTTGCAAGTGCAAGGGCCCAGGTTTGATCCCTAGTAACCACATACAACAATGCCGGGTGACTCACGCCCACCAGCACTCAGTACCACATATCATAGTGTCAGGTGTGGTGGCTCAGGTCTGTAATCCTAGCACTCAGGAGGCAGAGGCAGGAGGATTGCTGAGTTCAAGGCAGCCTGGGTTACAAAGTGAGCTTAGGACCAGCCTGAACTACAAAGTGAGACCCTGTCTCAAAAAAAAAAAAAGATACCTCCCATATTGCAACAATGTAAGGACGGGGAGTAAATAATGGGCTACTCTTCCACCTTTTACCACTTCATATATTCTGTTAGAATATAGCTTCCATTTAACAAGAACCAGGTTTAATTGGCACTCTGTAGAGGGGTGTGGTAATGCTGGGACCCAGTGACACCAATACTGAAGAGTTTTGAATGATTTGGTGGAAGATATGGGTGAATTGCTTGCTGAAATACCGATATGGGCTTTGCCAGCAGACTGCAGATGACAGGGCTCTGGTCTTTTGGGAAATCCTTTAGAAGACCCTTGTTCTGCCTAGACGGCTGAGTGACAAAGTCTGTAAGCATAAGCTCTGGACCAGTATTAGTGGCATCTAGCAGTGCGTGAGGGCTGCACCACCATGCTAGGGAGAAGCCTGAGTGGAACCTCAACCTGAGTCTACATTTTAGTAAGATTGTTAAAGTCCAGGAAGCACTGATCTGTAGTAAAGGATAAGAAAATTTTGCACAAATTGTTAACTGTAATCTTCAGGAAAAAAGCCATGTTTGACTAATCTGATAGGGCTTTTTAAGGTTGCTAAGTATATAGAGGGTAAAAGTTAGCATCTTTCACTTGATTAAGTGACTAGTGTCTTGGGCTAGTTAGCTCTGCTCATTGCCTACAGCTTTTCTCAGCAGGCGTTGCACTTCTGTCATTCCTAATTCCATAGTGTCTCCACTGTACTTGAGCTCCAATCTCAGTTTCATGCATCACCCTGTCAGGGGCTGCCATGCATTGCCTACCCTCATCAAATTTCCTTTGAAATCTCAGTGGATGCTTGTGTGACCCCATAACTTCCATTCTGAATGCCAACAAAACCATCACCATAGGGATAACACAAGTCTGCCGAGGATCTGTATCTGGGCCTACTTGAACCATGGCTACAGCAGCCTCTAAGTACCTTAACTGTTTCACATGACAAAAAAAATCCCGGGGAAACAATTTTCTCAGTGGCTCTAAGTAAGAAGAGTGCCCTAGGGCTCTCTTCTCAAATGAAAGTTTATACCTTTATGCCTTTGAGCCTGTGGTGGATGGGCTCTTGCTGATTCCTGAGATGCCCTGAGTCATCTTTCCTGTTTCCCTTGTGCAGAGCCCTTGGCTTCTTTTTAATGGTATTAGTTTCCTTCACAACTGCATTCTCCTTTGTGGCTACTATGAAAGGGCTCCTTTTCTAGTCAAACTAAATTTTTCAGATCTGTCTGCTCTACTTTCTCACTATATCTAAGAACAGCTACCGATACGTATACCCTGCCTAAATACTTTGCTGCATTGAGATTTCTTCTACCAGATAAACTAGTAAAGTGATGGCGAAAATTTTAGATCTTTCAGGGATACAAATAGCTTGCTATGGCATGTGTGCCACGGGTTCACCACCACTGAACTGGTCTGTCCACTTTCAACTGAGCTTCAAACGACGCCTCGGAAAGAAAAATGGGCAAGTTCTTTGCCAGAGTGTACCATAAATGACCTTTATTCTGCTTCCAGTAGAGTCCTCATTTCTGTCTGAAACCTCATGAGCCTGGCCATTACTGTCCACATTCTGTCTCCATTCTAGTCTTCAGGAGCCTCACCAGAATCACCCGTTAAGTTCTGCTTCTAGCAGTCTGGGCTTTCTCTTGCCTGTTTCTTCAAACTTTTCCAAGCTTCTCCTTAAGCCAATTCCAAAGGCTTAATCACATATCGTGACAGACAGATCCACTTCTCAGGGCTAGACAGATTTTCATTGTTGTGATAATGTACCTGAGAAAATCAGTACAAAGGAGGGAAGATACGTTTTGGCTCACATTTTCGTTCCGTGGTTGCTTCTGGGTAATCTGTTGCCTTTGGGCAGAGGTAACCACTGGTTGGTAGTGGGAGAGGCTGTGTGTGGGTAAGGTAAGGCCATATGTGGAAGCTCTGTATTTTACACTCACTTTTTCTGTGAACCATTTTTCTAAAAATGAGACCCAGCTTAGTGGTAGCGCAGTTGCCTAGCCCTACCCTTCTGCTATCCCTCCTCTATCCTCACATCCTACCAGTCCCTAACAATCTTCCAGCCACTGATCTTTTACATTGTACAAGTACCTGACAAGGTGCAAGCTGTATTAGGTTTTGGTTTTTTTTTTTAGACAGAGACTCGCTTTATAGTTCAGGCTGGCCCTGAGCTCAGCCTCAAACTCACATCACAGCAATCCTCCTGCCTCTGCCTCCTGAGTGCTGGGATTACAGGCGTGAGCCATCACAGCCGGCACTGTGGTCTGTGGTACTGATTGCTGCTGGGCGTGAGTCTCCACACCCAGTATTGTATATGGTTAACCAAGGATGGAACCGGGCCCTTGAGTTTACACAACAGGCGCCAGAACCAATGAGCTAAATCCCCAGCCCTGTATTAGGTTTTTTGTATTGTTAATAATAGTTCCATTTATTAAGAGCTCAATATGTGTAAATAGCTCCATCATCTAACTTAATCCACATGTCAACTCCAGGAGGTCCAGGTATTCATTGTCCTCAAAGTGGAGGACAGCTAGGTTAAACGACTTAGAACAGCCAGTACAAGGTGAAGCTGGGCTTTTGTCCTAAGTCTAATTCTGCAGTTTGAAATTTCACGCCATACTATGTGTTGGTTGTTGTCTATGTGAGGTTTTCCCGGCCGGAGAGGGTGAGGCGCAGAGTCAAGCACAGACCCTGGGGAATGTTTCTGGAACTTCCGATTTATTCAGGCTTAAGTGTCACATATATAGCAAAAGGTCACAGAGCGGGGTGAAGGCTAGGAGGAAGGGTGGGTCGGTCTATAGGTTTGACCTAGGGTTCTGCCCAATAAGAGAACTTTGCGAGTGGGTGGTCTATATGGCATTAGCTGTGGGGGAAGGTGAGGCCACGGGTGAGAGACAAGAGGGGTGGGGCTGTTAAGATGGCCGCTGACAAGGTTCAACGTGTGGGAGCGAGTGTGCTCAAGCCCCTAAGGGTCTCCGAGTCTGCAGGGAAACAAAAAGTCTCAACCTTTAGGCTCAGGAGACAGGCACACGGTTCACTTGTCCTAGCCAGACTTGAAGCTCTCCCTTAATTATGTATTGTGGTGAGCTGGATTTGTGTAGCTGTTCAGTCTCTGAGGATTTTACCAAAATGCTTAGCAGGGTAGGTGAAATGCTCAAGCTGTGTAGGTGTACCAGCGGGCTCATGAAATGTACTGCAAACTCTACACTCAGTAACAAACACTCTAGGATTAGTAAAACAAAACAAAACAAAAAATAATAATAATAAACACTCTAGGATTACGGGTGTTTGTGCTTTTTGTTTTTATTGATGGTTTTTATAAGACAGGGAGTTTGACTGTGTAGTTGAGGCTGGCTTTGAGGTCACTATGTAGCCCAGGCTGCCCTCAAATTCATGGTGGTCATCCTGCCTCAACTTCCCAAGTCCTGGGATTACAGGCGTGTACAACCCACCCGGCTATTCATGCTTTCATTTATATCTGGTCTTTGACTAAAATTTGTGTTTTGTCCTAGTAACTTCTGTATCAAGTTTTGCTTTTATCATTGATGAGTTTTCTACTCATCATCTACAACTGTAGGAAATATAATCCATATATATAGCAATATATCTTACTCAGTTTTGAACATCTTAGTACTTCCTTGGACATTTAAGCTTTGTTTAAATTCCCTAGGTTTTTATAGTTTTACAAATAACACAGAGTATTATCCAGTTGAATAAAAAGAGGTAGTGTAAATAGATCAGTGTGGAAAACTTACATAATAACTTAAATTTTAGAAAAACTGCAAAGCAGTATGTGGAACATGACCCTAACAATTATGGTTTATGCATGAAAGACTCCCAAGAGTATGACTGTGGATAAGAAGGAAAGTTCATACAGGGGGCCGGGGAGTTAGCTCAGTGGTTCCGGCGCCTGTCTTGCAGGCGCAAGGGCCCGGGTTCGATTCCCCGGTAACCACATAACAATACTGGGTGTGGAGACCCACACCCAGCAGCAACCAGTACCACATACCACAGTGCCGGGCGTGGTGGCTCACGCCTGTAATCCCAGCACTCGGGAGGCAGAGGCAGGAGGACTGTGATGTGAGTTTGAGGCTGAGCTCAGGGCCAGCCTGAACCACAA
>PVIR01025863.1:0-11443 GCA_004026965.1 Petromus typicus | reverse complement strand
AAAAAGAAAGTTCATACAGACCTTTTTGTTCTGTCTGAATATTTTTCTCTTCATTGATTTTTCTCACTCCAGTCTTTGATTTTTTTCTTGGTTTGTTTTTGCAGTGCCAGGGTTAAACCCAGGGGCTTGCTCAAGTCAGGCCAGTGCTGTACCACTGGCCTCCCCCACCCAGCTCTTTCGCTCCTGGTTTTCATACCTTCCCCCTTGAGTTTTTTCCTTCTCATTCCTTTCTTTTCATAGCCTCGGTGGGTATCTCAACATTTTTCTCCGAGCTCATATCTACAGGTGCATAGAGGGAGTTGGGGGTAAGTCATTATTGTACAGAAATGGGATCACTGTATATATCTCTCTAGAACTTGCTGTCTCACTGTGGACATTATCTCCTTCCACAGACAGATATAGCCCTTTGAGTCGCTACATAGTATACAGGCTCCTTATTGGTGGAAGTTACCAATATCTTCTTCCTTCTCCTCCTCCTCCTCTTCCTTCTGCTATAACAAATGTCACTGTAGTGAATGTCCTTATATATTTCTGCTCTTGTGTAATATATATGTAGGATACGACTCAGAGGATTCTCTTTTCCCCTCAGTGCTGAGGATGAAACCCAGGACCTTATGCAGGCCAGGCAAGTGCTCTACCACTCAGTCACAGTCTCCCAGGCAGGCAGGCTGTCGCTGAATTTTTTTTTTTTTTTTTTAGTTTTTTTGAGACAGGATCTTGCTTTGTAGTTCAGACTGACCATAAACTCACTGTGTGTTCAGGCTAGCCTCAGACTCACAGCTATTCTCCTGCCTCTGCCTCTCGAGTGCTGGGATTCCAAGCATGAGCTGCCACACCCGGCATAGTGATATGTGATACCAGTGATCAAGCTCAGGACCCTGCGCTTGCCAGGCAGACACCAAAACTACTGAGCTATATCCCTGGTGCTCACTGAACTTTTTAAAAAGATCACTGAGGACCAAAATGGAAGATGGATATTGGGACATAGGGAGAAAATATTCAAAGGGGAAGGTGAGCAAGGAAGGGAAGTGGAGAGGAAGGGAAGAGAAAAGAAAGAACAGAAGGGAAAGATGGAAACAGCTTTTGCAAATAAGGAGAGGGCGAAGGGCCTAAGGAGGGGGTTGGTGCAGGAAAAAAAGAGAACACCTGAAATGTACAGCTACAGATTCTTTATGAGTATCATCATTGTGGACATCAAGTGTGTACCCATAAAATTAATTTTTAGAAAAGAAAAATGAGTCTCCAGTGACATAAGGTAGATAAGAATAAACAGTAAATCCTTTTAAAAAAGAATGCCACTTAGTGCAGAAAGAATGACAACATTGGGCCGGAGAGTTAGCTCAGTGGTTCCGGCGCCTGTCTTGCAAGCGCAAGGGCCCAGGTTCGATTCCCCGGTAACACGTAACAATACTGGGTGTGGAGACTCACCCAGCAGCAACCAGAACCACATACCACAGTACAGGGCGTGGTGGCTCACGCCTGTAATCCCAGCACTCAGGAGGCAGAGGCAGGAGGATTGTGATATGAGTTGGAGGCTGAGCTCAGGGCCAGCCTGAACCAGAAAGCGAGACCCTGTCTCAAAAAAAAACTAAAAAAAAAAAGAATGACAACATTTTTTTTAAATCGCCATTTTCTGCCCACAGTGTAATTATATAAAATGAAGTTCAGCCAAGGAGCATTGTGGAGACCAAAATCTGCAAGTGAGGTTGTTAGGCTTTTCACACAGGATGCAGATTGACTAACTCCCAACCACCAAGGAAAAAACACACGTTTCCCTGCAGAAATCTGCGGTCACCTCTGAACCAGATGTCAAACGCTGGATGAGTAATGGTTTATCAGATGCAGCAGAAAGCCCAGTTCACTTTGGAGTATTTCCCAAAGTGTTTACCCCGCCTCTAATCAGCCCTCACGTCCCTCTGTGGGGTTACTTCCTTCCTATACAGGGCAAGAGATGATGCTAGGACCTTCAGTGGGCTTATTAATATCGTTCACAGTCTCAGGCCCTCAGTTGCAAACCAGTGACATCGAATCAGAGAAGTGTGTGAAAACACTCCAGTGAGAATGTGACACATTGGATCAGCTGTCCTCCCAGTGCCTGCATGGCCACCAAGTATATAGCTGAATAAAAGCTACACTTCCTTTCCACACCTAATTTCCTTATGTGGTGATTCTGTATAATTTGATCACATTTTATGAATTGCCTACATTTAACTCAGATCCGTAAGCAAAGGAAACCACCAAATATGCCAGAAAGCCTCTAATCTAAGATGTTCGAGGACCTTTAGATGGGAGAACATAGATGAGAACATCTCGATAGTCCCTAGAAATTTTGGTTGACTTGCATGAAACTGTCAATTTTGTAGATCAATTTGGTCAAATATTAGCAGTTTTACATCATTGAGCCTAATGTGTGTGTAGGTTGACAGAGGCTTGTACATACTCTTTATTTGCCAAGCAGGCTCTTTTATTATACCTTATGGTTTTAGAAAAAGATTTGCTTAAGGAGTGGGGAAAGTCCTGGGTCAGCACAGCACACTCCAGGAATCGGGGTGTGACGTGGTAAACATTTTAGGGTGTTTCTTCCCATCATGCTTCTCTGCTGTGATAGACCATCCGCATGTGACAAGTTCTCTCTGGTATCTTTTTTTTTTTTTGGTTCTAGGAATCCAACTCAGGGCCTCTCGCTTGCTTGGCAGCTGCTGCACTGCGGAGCTCCGTCCCAGCGTGATATCTTCTTACCTTTTGCTTTTTCTTTCCAGCTTGTGTGATATGAGAGACAAAAGGAAGGAAAATTATTCTAGCCTTTCTTTTTCGTCCCTGTAAACACTGGATTGGTCATTTTAGATAGAAATCTTCAAAATTTGAGTGAAAATAACTTTTTTCACGTCCTAGGCGGTTTTCTCCTGAAATAATAATGTTCTTGTTTTAGCCTTCGTAGAATATGAGGGATTTCAAGTACTTTTTTTTTGGTTCTTTTCTGCCTTTCTTCTTCCCTTTCTGCCTCCTCTTAGAGCATTCACAGCAAAGTAATGACTGGTAGACCAGGGAGGGAGGCCAGCACTGTGAGGGCAGACGTCATCACAGTCGCAGGGCGTGACGTCATCACGCAGTGCCACGAATTGTGCTAGGGTGTTACCCTTCTCATCGGGTCCGCAGTTATAGATCCTGTAGGAAGTGAGTTCTAGACAGTGAGTGTAATGGAGTCTTTCCAAGCCATCTTTGAATTCCTGAAAGAAGGAGAAATCAGTTCATGAGAAGATTTACCCTCTTAACCAAGCTTTGATCTATCTAACCTGTATATAATACTTTATTAAACACCAAGGTATTGCCATTATGAAAGTTAATGTTGTGTCTTAGACAGCTGCCCAGGAAGCCATCCTGCACGCGTCGGGAAGTGGCCCGTCCTCAGTGTCCAAGGACTACTGCATGCTGTACAATCCAGATTGGAAGGAGCTCCCCAGCACCCTAGAAAATGCAGTGAGTAAATCAAGCTAGTGTTTACTCATCCACATTAAAATATCAGAAACGGGAGAACGAGTGATAATTACATTTTAATGTGTGGACTAATTCTGACATATGGTGATTAATAATAATTGTACTGATTTTGCTTATTTATTTTCCTATGAGAAAAGCATTTCGGGATTTTTTTTTTTTTTTTTTTAGATAGTTCTCACTGTGCAGTTCAAATTGGCCCTGAACTCAGTATGTAGCCCAGGCTGGCCTTCAGCTCACAGCAATCCTCCTGACTCACCTTCCCAACCATCACTATTACAGGCATGCACCACCATGCCTGGTGTATTGGAGAATTTTTAAATATGACCTCTAAGCTTGGTAATTTAGTATAAAAATATCCCTTTTTCTTTTTTCTTGTCTTTTTCTCTTGTGTATGTGTGTGTATACTGGAGATTGAGCTGTGGGATTTTACACATACCAGGCCAGAGCCCTATCGCTATGCTACATTCCCAGCTGTCCCCCCCTCATTTAAATTTGTTTGAGACAGGATCTTGCTGAGTTGCCCAGGCTGGCCTCAAACCTGCAATCCTCCTGCCTCATCCTCTGGACTAATGGGATTAGAGATGTATACCACCCCACTCAGCATTGTAAATTTCTAATTTAAAATAAATTTATTTTTAGTTTCAGTGCTAGGGTTTGATCCCAGGGCCTCTTTCGTGCCAAGCATGTGCCCTGCCACTGAAACCACACCTCCCCTACTCCTAAAAGAACGTTTTATTGAACTAGGATTGGTGCCATGTTACTGAACAAATTTAGGTGAAATAGGAACTTTGTTACATTAAAGACATTTCTCATTTCCAGACGTCCTTGAGTTTGATGAATCTGACTACCACACCACTGTGCAGCCCTTCTGATATTCCTTCTGAGAGCATAAAGGACAGAGCGGTTGTCGTGCAGTGGGGACCCTGCCATTTTCTGGAAAAAGCCAGAATTGCACAGACGGAAGATGCTAAAGCCTTGTTGGTGGCCAATGGCAGTGTTTTAGTAAGTGACAAAACTGTGAGCCTCTTTCAAACACAGGACATCAGATTTCTCAGCAGTTGAATTAATTTCTTGGTGTGTGGTTGCAGGCTCAGTTTTGGGCAAACTGATGGTAGGGGTCCTTGCCAATAAGCATTCTGGAAAATTTTGTTGTTTCTCTTATTTAAGGGAGACTGTTAGGAGCAAACATACATGTATATGGCAGGTTTGTGTGAGCCACACGTAGATCTATCTAAGGTTTGTATTGTGTACAGTTATGATACCATGTACATTCCATGTCAGTAAAGCACATGTTAAAAGGATTCCATTCCACCTAAAAATTTGCATAGTATAAAGAATTCCTTGAATTTGATATATAAGAAGGGTATAATATGCATACTTAATGGAAGTTTATATTTTTTATTCTGTAAATATATGTGTGTGTGTGTGTGTGTGTGTGTGTGTGTGTGTGTGTACTTTAAGACTTTGTGATATGTTTTTCTCTTAGTTTCCTCCCTCAGGGAACATATCTGCATTTGATGTGAAAATACTGATTGGATTTATAAATCACAAAGACTTTAAAGATATGGAGCAGGTAATGTAGTTTTTACATGTTGGTTTCTAAAGTACATCTCTTATCCTCAGTACCTAGTTTTGATTATTATATGTGTTCCATTTGCTGGCCAGAAGTTAAATTCTTTGTTTGGGAAGCTGCTGTCATTTGGTACAATAAGACACTGAACTTGGCACTGTGTTTATCCATTTTGAGTTCTTTTAAAATTACTCATATCAGGTCTCACAGCTTAATTTTAAACCCCTGAACCAAATGTGCTTGTGTGGCACACTGAGCTTCCAAGATCTCGCAACCTAGTGTGTGCCGAGACTGGAGTCTGTCGTGCAGTGTGGCATCCTTGACTGCCCAGTGTACGTTGTCCCCTCCAGAGTGCCATGTCAGAGACTGCGCCAGGTCTGCAGTTGAGAAGACTCATCCCTGTGTCCCCACAGACTCTGGGAAGTGACATCACCGTGAAGATGTATTCTCCGGCATGGCCCAGCTTTGACTATACCATGGTGGTTATTTTTGCAATTGCTGTATTCACTGTGGCATTAGGAGGCTATTGGAGTGGACAAATTGAATTGTAAGTATAATTAAACTTCTATGTTTTTGGGGAAAAAAAAGGTTAAAAGTATTATTTTATAAGCATTATAATCAAATAATGACATTTAAATTTTTTATCTAATCTAAGAATATAGTGCCAGCAGGACCAAATTAAAAAAGCAAAAAAAGACATGTCTGCTAGTGGCCTGTCATCCAGCACTAGAATTCCAGGGGACACATTTATTGTCTCTGCACACCTTCCTCCCTGTCCATCCCCAGGCCCAGCCTCAGGTGTCAGCCTCCCCACCTGTGTTTCCCTGTGGTAGAGGAAGAGTTGACAAAGATAAACTCATTTTCTTTTTTTTTTTTTTTTTTGACACAGGGTCTCACATTGTAGTTCTGGCTGGCCCCGAGCTCAGCCTCAAACTCACATCACAGCACTCCTCCTGCCTCTGCCTCCCGAGTGCTGGGATTACAGGCGTGAGCCACCACGCCCGGCACTGTGGTATGTGGTACTGGTTGCTGCTGGGGTGAGTCTCCACGCCCAGTATTGTATGTGGTTCCCGGGGAATCGAACCCAGGCCCTTGCGCTTGCAAGACAGGTGCCGGAACCACTGAACTAACTCCCCAGCCCAGTAAACTGATTTTTTTGGAGATAGGTTTTTGCCTTGTAGCTCATGCTGGCCCTGAATTTACAGTAATGCTCCTGCATTAGCCCCTCAAGTCCTGGGACTACAGGTGTGCCCCCACCACACCCAGCTGTATAATACTTTATTTTTTTTTAATAAGAAATTTAAATTGATGATAGAGATAGATTTGGGGGAAGTTATTTGTTTCTGAGGTAGGGTACAACCTATTATTCCAGGCCAGCCTGCGCCGCCTTGTGAGTTGACAGTGAGACTATGTCTTGAAAAACTGAAATAAAATAAAATTAGCCGAGCTGTCCAGGCTGCACGCATGATTGCAGTTTCCCCACACTAGGGTGCTGAGATGACACACATGCCGCCACATCTTAGCTGTAGATTTTTAAAACCTGTACTTGCTGGAGATCTGCTGACGTCCCAGCCTGTGTTGTGCAGGGAAAACATGAAGTCAGCGCCAGACACTGAAGACAGAGAAGGGAAGAAGAAGAAGGAGGAGTATTTAACCTTCAGCCCTCTGACCGTTGTGATATTTGTGGTCATCTGCTGTGTGATGATGGTCCTGCTGTATTTCTTCTACAAATGGTTGGGTGAGAAGCTGTTTGCTACTTTTCATGTACATTCTTTTTATTTATTTTGATGTATCTTTTCCTTCAAAGCATTCATTCTCTCTGGAAAACTTAAGGGAATAATTTGATTAAGGTATTAGGAGTATTAGGTCTTCATTACTCTGAGATTTTAAAGAGATCTGACAAAAACTTTCCTGTCTTGAGATAAGAATATCGTTCACGAGCGACTTGAAAGAATTGCTGTGGTCCCCAGGCACCCCACTCTGCGGGTAAACAGTGACTGACAATCTGACCTCAAAGCCACTAGCAAAGGACTTTTCAGTGACTTCATTTAGTTGCTGTTTTATTGTTTCTCCTTAGAGAAAGTCCTTAACCCCAAAGTCTGTTTTATCCCCTTCAGTTTGAAACTCAAGGTGATGCTTGGGTTTTATTCTCCTCCTGCAAGCGCTAGGGCCATACCACCCATGAAGACACACACAGGTACCTGCCTGTGGTCTAGACAGTGGCAGGATCTTTTCCCTTTAGACAGCAGAGACAGGAACTGCAGTGGTTTGGCCACCTCTAGACAGCTTTACTAATGTCCTGGCGGCCTGGGGATTTGCCATCCCTGGCACAAATAGGAAGAATACCAGGGAAAGGGGGTGGCCCCTGGTGAGAATTAGCTAAAATCATGTGTAAAAGCCAGTAACAGCTGCAATATTTGTTTGGAGCCCATTGGCATACAACTCTGAACAGGAGAACAGAAGCCCTGGGAGTTGTAGCTTATCATTCAGTTTCTCCTGCCTTGAGGCAGCACCTGACAAACTAGACCTGTGATATACACTTCCAAGTTTTAGATCATGCTGCGTGCGCCTGTCAGTGTGAGGCCGAGCAAGCGTGTTTGTGAGGTGCACAGGGCACAGCCAGTGAGGAATCTCAGTCACCCTGAGTTCACAGAGGGAGTGTGGTAGCTCTCCTAAAGCATATTGTAATTTCCAGTGAGCTGTTTCCTCAAGCATACTGTTTTTTAAAAGATTGATGCCCTGTAAAAATATAGTTTTTGGTATAAGAAGATCATGTGACCTCATGGTTATCCCAGGACAGAGGATTTAATTACGGCTCTGGCAAAACTCGATGTGATGTTGTAAGATTCTGTTTCCTCAGAAGGGTTCCTTCTGGCCAGCATTACTGCCATTCTTAATATATGAACTAATCATTAAGGCTCACCTGTCGCTTGATGGTTGGGAAGGTTACTGAAGAGGGCATTACACTATTATGCTAACTGAATTCTTGTCCTGCATAATAATTTTCTAAGATATAATATGATGTTGGTGAGGCACGAAAATCCCATTTAGGCCTCAGGAAGCAAAATTTCCACCAGTTCGTTAAAACTTGGGTTGGGTATGTTTGGTAAGTGACTCACCCGAGCCAGCACAGCCGTCCATGGCTGATGGCCTGCTGGCATCGTGGCACACGACCAGGAGCCAGGGTAGCAGCAGATGGCACAAAGCTTAGCATGTACCAGCACCTCTCCCAAGACTTGACATGCGCTGCCTGTCTGATCTTTACGGTGACCCTGACACCAGTGTCATTAGCTGCTATGTTTTAGACTCGAGAGTCTAAGAATTAGAAAAGTAAGCTGCCTAACACTGCCAGTTAGAGTGGCCGTCCATAACTCAGCGCGCCTGGCTTAGTCTCTCTTTCTTTCCTATGGAACAGAGCATTAATTTCCTGAAATTAAGTGGAATTTTTTAAATTTAGGTGCAGTTTTTTTCCCTGTTGTGAAATTTTTGAGAACACTCAGGAAAGAAATATTTTAATGTACTCTTAGCTAGGTTTGGCAGTCCACACCTTTCTCTCAGAACTCAGGAAGCCGAGGCTGGCCAGGTCCACAGTGAGTACAGGACCAACCTGGACAACACAGTGAGATCCTGCCTCAAAAGAAAAAATTCCTAAATAACAAAGGCATCAAATGCTTTAATTCTAAATAACTATCAAATGAATCAGATAATGTAGAAAACACTTGTCAATTTTAACTTCCTTAGTATCTTATTATAACAAATATTTGTTTAAATGGATTTAGTTTTACCATAGTTCAGATTATTAGGGATAAGAGATAAATTCTTCATAGGAAAATACTTATAATATGGTTACATATGGTTAATGTCTAAGACAAGTATTGATTCTCATCCCTAAGCTGCTGTTTTGGGGTTTTGGGTTTTTTTGGGGGGGCTTTAAAATTTGTTTGGTTTTCTTTGTTTGTTTTTCGTTTTTTGGTTTTTTTTGTTTTTGTTTTTGAGACAGGGTCTCACTTTGTAGTTCAGGCTGGCCCTGAGCTCAGCCTCCAACTCACATCATAGTAATCCTCCTGCCTCTGCCTCCCGAGTGCTGGGATTACAGGCGTGAGCCACCATGCCCAGCATTGTGGTACGTGGTATTGGTTGCTGCTAGGCACGAGTCTCCACGCCCAGTATGGTATGTGGTTACCGGGGAACGAACCCGAGTCCTTGCGCTTACAAGACAGGCGCTGGAACCACTGAGCTAACTCCCCGGCCCTGTTTGTTTGTTTTTGAGATAGTCTTTCTATGTAGTTCAGGCTGGCCTTGAAATTACTGTGTAATCCAGGCTAGCATCCAATTTGTGGTGATCCTCCTGCCTCAGCCTCACAAGTGCTGAGATTACAGACATGTGCTACCACACCTGGCAGTTGTATTTAAAAAAAAAAATATTTCTTAATGATTTATTAATTCTTCTATTCCTTAGATTTAAATTAAACTGATAAATATCAATAAATCACATCCTAGAAATCTTCAATAGACACACTACCTTGAATTATTGAATGGTAGAAAATGTAGACAGCCATCTTCAGCTCCTTAAGCAATCTTGCTAATCTGTAATAGAACTAAGATAGCACATACACACACATTCTTGTGTCGGTGACTGTTCGCGGTGTAGGGCCTGGGATTGTCGAAGACAGGAATGAACGGAGTCGAAATGGACAGACAACACACGAACACAAGAGAGGTTGTGATGTTGTTGTAAATTTATTAGGCCTTTTGTGTTTTTTTTTATATATGATTTTTTGGCTTTGTAAAATAAGGGTGATTGTTATAGGTTAACAAAAGTTTAAGGAAAAAACAAGAACAGAAACAGAGTAGTGATCAATCATTTTGACATTGTGTAAGGTCGTGTGAGACAGTGATGATTTTTTTATGACCACAAAAATTTTTGTAGATCAGTGTGTTTTGTACACAACTTTTTTAAGGAAATGGATCTTTGTTATTTCTTTAATCTTGTTCTCATAGATTTTATGTGAACATTAATTTATTTTTTTGTATTTGTTGATGTATTTTTGTCAGGTGGCCGTGTTATTTTTATTTTAGCTGAAACTATTATGTCTAATAAGGTGTTTTCTGTTTATGTTATTTTTGTTTGGTGAGAAAGTACAGAACAGTTCACAGGGAAAAACAGAATAGTTTAGAAGGGAGAAAGTGGCTTGTTTTTATATACTGTTGGGCTAACTGTGTGTCTCCTGGTGAAGTATACTCAACTCAGGCTCTAGGCCTGGGGAGCCTCAAGTCTCAAGCACAGGGGTCTTCCGCCCGGGACCCCAGTCCCTATTTTGTCACGCCTTATTTGGCGGGGGCGTGGCATTCTTGAAACTCTTTAAGTCTGAATGTTTTCAGCCTAGTAACTAAGATAGTAATATAGTCCCTGCATTAAAAGTATTGTGATCTGAGAGAGAAAGCTAAAGAATGAATGCAGTTTATATGAATATTTTGTTATCACTTTATATGATTTTATGTCTTTTTCTCCTAGTTTATGTTATGATAGCGATTTTCTGCATAGCATCAGCCATGAGCCTCTACAACTGTATGGCTGCACTAATTCAGAAGATACCATGTGGACAGTGCGCGTATGTATCTCTTAGGGAGAGGGCTGCGGCATTTGAATGTGGTACAGTGTGATAAAAAACCAAGTGTTGTTTTAGCCCCATACAGCCCAATATACAAAGGACCTTTGACTGTTTACTTTAATGAAAGTTAAATACAAATTTTAAGCATTTAAAATGTAGTTGCTCAGTCTGAGATGCGTTTCAAGGGCTTGACAGCCACTGTGTTGAGGCTCAGAGCTTCGGTTTTGACAGCACATTTCCGTTAGCCCAGAAGATTCTGTGCGACGGACTGTAAGGTGTCGTTTGTTTTCCTGAGGACCAAGACTTCCTAGTTGGTATTTAGCCACTTCTAAGACAGGTTAATGTTTGCATTGCTTATATCAAACTTTGTATTTTTTTCTGCAGCATGCACTTAACTATTTCATCTTTTTTAGGATCACATGTCGTGGTAAAAGCATTGAAGTGAGACTCATCTTTCTCTCTGCACTGTGCATAGGAGTAGCTGTTGTTTGGGCTGTTTTTCGAAATGAAGATCGGTATGAAGACTGTCCTATTGTGTATTGAAAGATGGATTAATCTACCCTTGCTCTAATCTTACTTATTATTACAGAATTTCATTGCTTTTACCCCATTTCTTTGCATTGCACATCTTGAAACAAACTATGTTTTAAATGAGCAGAGCTTATACTCATGGTTTAAACTCACTCATATAGAGGAGGAAATATGAGTTATGGTTTAAACACCCAGATTTCAAAAACATAGTTAATTATAATATAGCCACCCAGTG
>PVIR01025862.1:0-24338 GCA_004026965.1 Petromus typicus | reverse complement strand
GGTTGCTGCTGGGTGTGGGTCTCCACGCCCAGTATGGTTATGTGGTTACCGGGGAATCGAACCCGGGCCCTTGCGCTTGCAAGACAGGCGCCGGAACCACTGAGCCAACTCCCCGGCCCCCAATTGTAGCTTTTTTAAGATGACAGAGAGGGGACGGGGAGTTAGCTCAGTGGTTCTGGTGCCTGTCTTGCAAGCGCAAAGACCTGGGTTCGATCCCTGAATGTATCCACATACCATACTGAGCATGGAGACTCACGTCCAGCAGCAACCAGTACCACATACCACAGTGCCGGGCGTGGTGGCTCACGCCTGTAATCCCAGCACTCGGGAGGCAGAGGCAGGGGGATTGCTGTGATGTGAGTTGGAGGCTAAGCTCAGGGCCAGCCTGAACCACAAAGTGAGACCCTGTCTCAAAATAACCTAAAAAAAGATGACAGAGAGGGGAGAGTAATATCAGTGTGAGACAAGGAACTCCAGAAGAAAGAAACCCAAAAAAAAAGTAAATATCAACAGTAAATATGTCGTCTATTTTTTTCTTGTGAGTAAGACTTATTACTAATAAAAATTAAAATATTGTCTGGTGACATTTTCAAGGTAATCAAATTAATATATATCACATGTATGATAAAGAGGCTTATGTGTTTATAAGGCTATTATATTTCTACAAGTTCTAATTAAAAGACACCCAATCCTATTAGCTTTCATTAAAAATTCCACTATATATTGATTATAAGAGAGTTGCTTTAAATATACAAATAGATAAAAGTAAAAGAAACACACAAATATATGATGAAAACAAAAATAACAAGGTTCGCTAAATACTGATACGGAGGTGGAATATCCAAGATGTGACGATCCAAAATTCTACAGTCCTGACAACAGAGATGGAACTACATTAAACAAACACTGAGAGAACTGAAATAAAAATAAGCAAGTTAACAAATACAGTCTGACACTCCCATGGTCCGTAATCAATAGGAGAACTAAATGAAAAATCAGAAAGAATATACAAAAATTAAGACAACAGGAAATGACACCGATAGAATACTTTATCTGGCTATTATCCAAGATAATATTCTGGGACATAAAAACAAGCTTCAGTTGATTTATAAGAATTAATCACTGAGCTGAGTGGCACATGGCTGTAATCTCAGCACTTCGGAGGCTGAGGCAGAAGGATTTCTTTGTGTTCAAGGCCAATCTAGGCTACATAGTAAGTTCAAGACCAGCCTACACTATACAGCAAGACCTCGCCTAAGGAAAAAAAAAAAAGAGTCCAGCAAAGTACATGCTTTACCTTTACTGGAATTAAGTTAGAAGCCAAAAATAGAAATAACATCTGAAATATCTTGAAATACTTACAAATTAAACAATCAGTGGAACAATAAAAAAGTCTAAAGGACATTTGACTTGAAAAAAATGAATATAAAAATTTAACACTTCATGATTTACAGAATGAAACTACAGCAGTACTGTATAGAAAAATGCTGTATACAGAAAAAGTATACAGCATGAAGTGGTCATAGTGAAAAGGAAGCAGTCTCAAATTGGCAGAATCTAAGTTACTACTTTTACAAATTGGTTATAAAGAACAAATTAAATCAAAGTAATATATAAGAGCAGAAATTAAAGAAAAGGAAAATAGAAAAAGTAAATGAAACCAAAGAATGGGCTTCTGATGAGAACTCTAGCAAAGCAGTCTATGGAGTAAGGGAGTGTTAGGGTTTGTATCTAGATGTCTCCAAAGCCACATGCAGTCCTAGGTGGTCCTAGGAAGAGTGATTGGATGTGTGACATGGGTGTGTGATATTGAATTAGTCCACTGAAGGGTTGATAGCTGTGTGTGATTTCGGGAGGTGGGGACTATTGAGAAGAGGTGGCTCACTGTGTGTGGGTGGAAGCTGTGTATCTTTCCTTCTCCCTTGACCCCGTGCTGCCTTCTCCCTGCCATACCATGAGCCATTTCACCTCTGTCGTGCCACCCTGCCTTGGAAGCTGCTGACTATGGGGGACAATCTCTACAAACTGTGAGCTAAGATAGAGCTTTTTTCTTTTGACTTGTGGGTGTCGTATTTTTCAACAAAGCAAAGAGAAAATAACTCATACAGGGGGTAAAGAGAAGATGCGCACAACCAATACCATGACTAAAAGAGGGTTATCACTGTAGAGTCCATGAATATCAAAGGGAGTTAAAGAATTCCTACAAATAACTCTGTGTGGAAAACTTTGATAATTTAAATGACGTGGTCTAATTTCTTGTAAACACCAAAAATCACCCCAACCCAATTTTTGGTGACTAGAAAAAGTTTACTTCAGGAAAATCTCCAGACTTCATTCAGGACCCTTTCTTACTCCTATCCAAGCTGTGTTTGGGACCTGGCTATGACTCTTTGGTCTACATGTTCTTCCACACAAACCTCTAATTCTAGCTTATTGTCTTTCTCCAGATTATATTTATTGAGGGTGAGAATTATTAATACCTTCAGGGACCTTGGAGAAGCTTAGTCTGTGCAAAACATTTTGAAGATTTTCTGGTTAGCTTTTATTTTTTGGAACCCTTCTGCCCTCCACAGAAATTCTCAGCACCTGTGTATTTTGTATCTGTATATATTCAAGAAGGTTTAAAGTACTTCTCTGTTCCTCTGTATGTGTCCAAGCTCTCAGTTAAAAACTTTTCTGCTTCTAGCATAATAATAGGTGGATTTGAGACTTTGGATCGTGTCTCTCTGAGGTCCCACTCCAACTCCAGGCTGTCTATGAGTTTCTATCTCTTTTCTGACTGAGACCCTAACTACTCCGGCAAAGCTTTCTGTGGCATGGCTGTAGTCACAAAATAGCATTTTTCTATGACTCTTGGAACCCTGCTCCACAAAATTAACCAATCATCAGTAGCACAAGGCTTGTCTTAGGAACTTTACTTCCCACTGTAAATAACCAACAGTTCTCAGAACAACCAAGCTCCTGGCCAAAAAATTGTGGCAAGGTTAGGACACTGAAGAACATCTGACATAGATCTTTCTTCTAATTCAAAGAAGAACACAGCATATTTTATGCAGTTTAAGTCTGTGGATTCTAGTTGTGGACTGAGTTTAGGATTTCTCTCTTTTCAGTCAGTATCTCAGTTAGTTTATGGGAGGATATACATATACTACCAAACGATAACTCCAACCTCTCTCTAAATGCTTAAGTGCTTTCCATTAATTTCTTGTTATTTTGGAATATTATCCCCAAACTAATACTGACTGTGGGGTGAAAATGTATCCTCAAGAGCCAGACAGCATTTGACTAATAGCTTGGTAAGCATAAGATGAATACATTCCTGGCAATATTGAGAGAGAATATGAGAGCAAAAGAGTGTGAAATAACCAAAAAATTATAATGTTCAAACCACCCCCATATTTAATATGGATTTCTCAAAACCACCACCGCTGGACCTCATTCCCACACTCCCTGGGAATTCTGACTTTCATCCAAACTCTCCTTATGATTTCAGACGAGAAAGACACAGTCTCTGTGGTGTCACTCACCACACTACTCTTCTTAGGCACTTGTTGACTACTAGCATCTCACTGTTGTGATCCCAAATTTCCCACAAACACTAGAGTGCTGTTACCAACACCTCTCTGAGCTTGGATCGTCTCCATTCTTTCTTCCATGGCCATAAGTGGTGGTTCATACTAACTTCTCTCCTTTAAACAAATCTGATTTTTGTCCTTTGTCCTGCCTACTATCCCCTCTGTCATGTAATTATTCCTTTCTTTATGCTCTATCCTTTCTCAAAATAAGTATTTCTCCTTTTCACTTGTATCCCCTTCTACATCCTTAGGAATATTACAGTTAGAATTTGGTTTTCACTCTGAAATGTTTCCCACATGTGACACTAATATCATTGGAAGATTTAGAAGTAGACAAAGTAAAAGGAAAAGACTGATAAGAGGATAATGTATGAAAATCACTCCTGTGACAGGTACAGCAAAGTTCTGTCAACGACTAGATCTGATGAGTGTAATGATATCTGAGAATAAAAGTAATTTATCAATAAAAAGTAACTCTGAGAACAACAGTTGAATTATCAATAAAATAAAATTGCATAGCCTTTCTCCTTTAGGACACTGATTCTCAAACTTGAACATACATTGGAATCACTTAAGGAACTTATAAAACAGTATCACCCATGTCCCATCCAAAGACTCTCATTTAATTTGTATGAGTTGTAACCTGGATCTCAAGATTTTTTCTAAGCTCCTTAGAGGACTGTCTGGGGGAAGCAAAGTGTTCATCGTGACCAGAATCAGCAGGAGACTGTGCCAAAACAGGCCATTAGAGTTTTGATTCCTGAGGTTTGCCTACAACCAGACAATTTGCATTTGTGCAAAGTCCCAGCGAAAGCTGATGATGCTCTAGAGACCCCTTCTGAGAAGCCAAGCTCTAGGGCACATGGATGTAGATATGGATCACCTGGGGATTTTGATAAAAGGCTGTGCTGGTCTCAGGTTAGACTGCGAGTTTGCAATTTTAACAGGCTCTTAAGTGATGCCCAAGTTCCTGATGTGTGGACCCAGCCACGAACATGCAGCCAAAGATCAGAATACAGAGGTCAGCTACAAAAATAGAGAAGGCACGAAATAAGTGATAGCTGTGAAAACATTAAAAAAAAAAACCAAGCCCACTTTAAGCTTAATTTCAATATCATTTCCTGATCACTGAGAAACTACCAAAATTTGTATATAATGTTGCATGATGAAAAATTCAAGATTACTCAAGTATTTTTAGGGTAAAAACGTCTGATGTTCAATAATGGCCTTTCAAAAAAACTGAATGATGACATATTTAACAGCTTTAGTAAGATATAGTTATTTATGATTTTTAGCACAAGGGTATATTTAATCATTAAAAAAACCAAAACACTTCCTTGGCAATCAGCCCCCAGTTCCCTGCTCTCCAAGCTTATATAATCAATAACCTACTTTCTGTAACTTCTTTATTCCAGGAATTTCATATAATGAGCTCATACATTATGTGGTCTTTTCTACCTGGCTTCTTTCACTTAGAACAATCTCCACTCTGCCAATATATGGTCTTGTAAGTATTACGTTTTTTCTGTTGAGAAATTAATATTCAGTTTTTCAGATGATAAGTTTTAACCAAGAATGTAGCAGTGAGATCAGTGACATTCTTTGGAGGTTGAGTATCCTCCAAGGCCCTTTGTAAAAGCTTCCTCATTGGAGGGATACTATTAGTACAGGCAGCTGAGTTAGGTGAAAATATTATAGGCAGTCAGCCAGGGCTGAAAGCCCCTCAGTGCAGAAAATGAGAACACAACAGAACTGGGCCTGGAAGCATCTGAAGAAGATTAAAGTCACAATGGCCATCTTTACATATGTCTGTAAAAGATAAAGAGAAGTTTGAGATAATTGTAACACCCTTTTGAGATTTTTCTACATAAACAAACCATTATGTTATTAGAAGTGAGACATCCTCTCCCACCCACCAAGACTAAAACTACTAAGAAAGGACTAAAGGTAAGATTGACTATAGATTTTTAACCAAGGTTAATGATGTCATGCATATTCCTTATTACTCCTGAATCAATCGTACCTAAGTGGCTATATTTGTAATCTTATTTACAATTCCACACACATTGTACCCACCTCATGACATTGCTCTATAAAACTTTCTCAGAAGTGGGCTTGCTGGCACCCCATTTGGCACCCCTCCTGTCTCCTAAGAGTTATTCCTATTCTCCAATAAATTTTCCTACTTTAGCCTCCATTGTTCCTTAAAATTTATTCTTTGAGTTTGGGGAATGTGAGCTTGACATACCTGATATCATACAGGTTGGGAATTACATTTTTCTCCTCTGTATCACTCTTAGGAGGTAAGAATCTTTCAAGGTAGGACATAAGAGTAAGTCATTAAGTCATGAGAAGGGCCCCATAAAGGAGATTATGGGATCCAACCCTCCCTCTTCATCCTCTCTTGCTTCCTGGCATGAGCAGTTTTCCTTTTATATCAAGCACTCTCACCCTGATGTGCTGCCTTGCCACAGGGATGAATCAATATAACCAAACCTCCCAAACTATAAACCAAAACATAACTTTTTGTAACTTGATTATCTTAGGTCATATGTTATAGTGTTGACAGGCTAACCCAATCAGTATCTCACATTTCTGCTTTTAAGTATAGAATGAATAGTTACAGATTTGACTCTGGCAAGGAAATATAGTGGCTCTTGACTTCCCAGCTCAGTTCATTCTGGAGAGCTGCTTGCAATCAAGTTGATCAATTGCCTTCAGAGTGTAACTCCCGTATAATTTTAGGTCACACTTTCTTCTAGGCAAATCTTAGTGTCCTTAGAGATATATTGTCCCAGGATTTCTCAATTAATCCACAAGGATAGGATGCTCCTTTCAGAACTCTTTAAAGGTTAAATCTGTGTCTGATTCTATGTGGAAGCACAAGCAGCTGATATTTGAGTCATAACTCAAGACTTTGTAAGTTAAAACTAAAATTCCAGTAATAAGCCAAGTTGTTCATATGTCATGTCAGTTGTAACTCAAGGTCACTCTGATAGGAAAAAGATTGTGATGATTGTTTTGGTATCATAATTATGTATCTTTCTAGTACCAGTAGCACAATAGGGCTGGGAGACCACTCCTCCTTGACCCAGCTGAATGGGGATAACACTCCATGGCCAACCCTCTTTCCATTGTCCTAAGAGAAGCAGAAATAAGAATAACAAAGACCCAAGAAATTTCTAAAGCTCTAGGCCAGACCATATGTGTATTAGACCACCAGGCCTGATCTTCAGTAACCTTTTCTCCATTTGAACTTTCTTAATGGTTCATACACAGGGACTGCATGTCATGCATATGATTAAACAGAGTGAATTCTAGGAGATTCACGCATGCCTCGTCACCCTGATAATTATTTCTGCCAATCATACTCAGAGAGATCCACTGAGAACTCCCACAGCAAGGTGCACATCTTCCTAAATCCAAAGCCTAATTTATCTTCACTTTTTCTATTTACTCATTTTCCCAGTACAACTTTTCCTGCTCATTCTATATTTTTGTTTTCTATTGCAATGAGCATACCTTATTGTTGACTTTAATAAATAAAACCATTATTTCTTTTATCACTGGGAATACAGTTGTGTGTTACTTTTCTTTCATTGATGACAAAATACCCAATATCCCAAATTAATGGCAGAAAGCTATATTTAGCTCACAGTTTATAGAGGTTTCAGTCCAAAATCTAAGTGCTCCAAGGCATGGTAGATGGCAGACATGCATCACCAAGGAGAAACAACATGGTGTTCATAAGGCAGCAAAAGCAGTAAAGGGACCTTAACAGCATTCTCCTGCCCCTTTTATCTTACTCAGATTACCTAGGACAAGAGGCACTCACACCCTTAGTGCCCACCACAAAGCAATGACACACTCTAGATTCACCCACCTCCAAAATAGGCTATGACCACAAGAGGCTTTGGGGGGATGTCTAGATACAAATCACAACAATTTGTAGCTCTTTGCTCACCCACCATAATGACCTGAGGTCTATCTCTCAGACATATCACACATAGTGTCAGTTCCAATTCTCTTACGTGACATTATGTGTATTTTGTAGAATTTGAACTTGAAGAGTGAGTACTTTAATAAAACACACCATGTTCACTAAAAAGCTCTATCTGATTTTGTGATGACTCACTATCAACCAGATATACTTGGAAGGAAAACACAAATGCCAAGAACTTTGAAATAAAGATGAATTTTGTGCTACTTTTTAAAATTAGTGCATGAGAAGTGTCAGAGTAAAATCTGAAACCTGTCCTTTTCAGATTTGTCTAACAAGAAACACCATCATGGACTCCACATTCAGCACAGAGACCTAATGATTGGGCACAAGGAAGACATCCAGGACATCTCCTTAGGAGACAGGACATCTCCTAAGGCTAGGGAAATACACCTCTTGATAACTTTATTATCTTTCACAACCTTCAATCAATGCCTTCAGTGTGTTAAAGTGATTTTTAATGAGTTGTTCCAACCAGTCTCTTCTTTCCCTATCTTGGATGATCTAGAGGAAGAAGACTCCTGGCCAGGAAAACACAAGAGCCTTGGTGTTTGAGACCATAAGAAACAAGGTGGAAATAGGAATATACACAACCACAGCTGTGTCCTTAAGTCTTGGGGTCAAGATTCTCACTTCTGACCAGCTTTTTGTAACAGGTTTAGGGTTACTGGTCTGCATTGTTTAGGGTGTCTTGGCTCTTGGATCTTCTTTGATTGGTGTGGTGATCCACAGCAAAGACATGCAGAGTCAGCAATCAGGGGGTGTAGCAATCAAGTTTAAAGAGGAGCAAATATAAAACAGTTTATAAAGGAAAGAACACTCTCAAGAGGAGAAAATGAGCAGAGCTGGAGGTGCCCTGAGATTAGCAGGTTTATTAAAGGAGTGATGTTACTAAAGAAGGGAAGAGACAAGGGATACACATTCTCCAACTGGCAATGGGACATCACTCTTCTCTAAGGAGGGGAAGCTTTTGGTCTCATGCAGTCTTGGCCAGAATGAACATGGTAGTTGTTACCTGCGTGAGTGTGTGTGTGTGTGTGTGTGTGTGTGTGTGTGTGTGTGTGTGTGTGTTAGTGGTGGGGGTGAAATCCAAACCACAATGTCAATTGTCATGTTTGGCTTCAGTGAGAGCTTCACAAGGAAATAGGCCAAATAACCAAGCCACTATCAGCAAACAGCATGCTATTTCTCAATAAATAAGACAGCTTCAAGACAATCTCTGGGACATGGAGAAGTCCAATGATTGCACACCTGCACTGACCCTCTGTGCTCAGTCATAAATATTCCTTCTGATTATAGTCCCTTTATTATAAATCTATATCAGTGTAGTGTTCTTTCCCAGCTAGCTGCTTTAATCAACCCCTGATTTTAGTCTCTGTTCCCTGGGATTAATCTTTCATTTCTCAAAGCCTGTCTCCTACCCAGTGGTTTCAAGCACACAGTTTATAACATAAATGTACATTAATGAGGTCTGCTTGGGTCAAGCTATGGTTTGTGTCCCTTAGGTGAACATGTCTTGACCACAGACTTAAACAATTGTCCCTGCAGAGCATCTGTGTGAAGACGAAAGCCAAACTTGTCTGGGCTGGAGTTCAGCACAGCCTGCTCTATCATGACTCCTCCCTTGGCCAAAACCAAACAATCCACGACCAGCCACCTCTCTGTATGCTTCAACTAATCCAAGACCGACCTGACCTGTATGGTCACATCCCCTGCATTTAAAAGTGTGTGTGTATCTTACAACAAAAGTGGAAGCATTCTCTGAAACTTTCCCAGAGTCTGGGTGGTGACTCTGCACACTCATCCTACAGGTCCCAGTTTCCATTACCCCAAAGGCACAACAACATCTGTGACATGCGTTATGTGTCCTTTGGAGGAAGTTATAAGACTGTGAGGTCGAAGTTTTCTTTTTCAGGCAGCTATGTTCTCCCAGCTCCAGCTCATCGCTAGCTAGCTGCCTCCTTTGTCATCAGCCCTGGGATCCCCCAAGGGTCATGGCATGGTCTTGCTCTCTGGTCCCTACAGGGATCTAGAAGTACAATGGCATTTTGACAAAGCCCAGGGAATTTCTGGTCACATGAAATTCTGTGTCTTTGCCAAAGGCTGGAAGGATATGTGTACCAGGCTAACCAGCAAGCATGGCTAAAAAGCCTTACCCCAGGTCTTATCCTTTTAGTAGATTTTTGGTGCTGATTTAAAAAATAAAATAAATGGAACCACTGGATTCCTGAATAATTCTTTTGATACAGTTTGCACAGCACTTTTTTTCCTGACCACTCTATATTTCTTTGTTTTCTAAGCTTAAAATTAATAGGCTTAGCAGTCTTTCTACTCGCCAAGTATTTAAATCAATCTCTGAATTTGCAACTTTGCTTAGTATTTTGGATGACTTGGTATTTTTTATAGAGAAAGAACATTTTGTTCTCATGGTGTTCTTTCTATATACATTTTAAACCAATGGCTTCATTGCTAAAACTCCTGATTATTTTTTATTTTATTGAATTTATTGTACATTTTAGATACACATTATGATCACATTCAGCTTCAAGAATTTGAACCTGTAGATGGCATATCTTGATTCTCATTTTTTCCCCATTCCCCTGCCCTCCCTACAACTGGCTATATACATAAGCTTGGTTTCTATTTTTTAGTTTTTACTATCAAATTTTTCCTTCACCTCCCTTACTTTCCTCTATCCCCCCTTTTCCCTTTGAACATTTTCTTCTTATTTTGCAATACCTATGATACATTCTGGACCGCATTTACACCTTCAGTTTCTTATACTAGAGAAATGATACAGTATTTACACATCTGCTGTCCTGTGAGTGAACTCCTACATTTTTTTGAAACATTTGAGAATGAGATTTCCAAATTCCAAAGCAATATGGAAATAATCAAATAAAATGATATTCTGAGTGATAATTGAATCTTAGATTTACGATTCTAGGCTTCAGAAGACATTATAGATATAAAAATGGCATGAAAGAGACCAATCAGAAAATGGGAAAGAACTTGATCAAATTTATGTATTTTTATTAAGATTGGTAATTTCTGATCTTGGAAGCCCATCTAATTAAGAACAAAATACTTAGCATATTTTAATAAAAACAAAATCAGTAAGATGCAATTTCTTTGTTTCAAGTTAGCATTGTTGTCATTATTCTGCAAGTTCGCTTCTAGAGGTGTTGATGTCCATGTTCATCCATGTGAGTTAAACATATGATGGAGGGTGGCCCACGTGGGCGCCTGTAAAATGAAAAGTTTCTTCTATACACTGTTTTTTAACCTAGTTTTGTTGGACAAGGGAATATAAGATGTTTCTAGAAAAGTATGAACGTTATAGGCCATTGCCAGAAGTCAGAAAATCAACCTAGAATTTCCAAAGTCATGAAAATCTAGCCATCCGAGTTACACAGTCCTTGGCAGGCAGTAAGTTATAAATGCTGTTGGTGATAAGACATAGCTTTGTTTCATGAAGTTAAAAAAAAATGGAAAGAAAATCATGTTTTCGTGGAGTTCTGTGCAGGTTAGTGATTAATGAAACCTCTTTCCAAATCTGGAGGAAGGCTTTCAAGATTGATGAATAGTGTTTGCTCTCTGAATGCTCTTCATTTTCTGTTTTTATTCAGCCATTTTTGGCAACATGTTAAAGGCTTTATTTAGAAACTGCTATCTACAGTGTATTTGTTGATTACATTTTATCAAGCACTCTGGTAAATGTTACCTGTTTACTTGATAAGATTACCTGATAAACTTATTTGATGTAGCATGTAGATTTTCCTAAAGAACACACTAAGACTTATGTAGGTGAAAGCCAGGATTTCACTAACGTGAAATCACGTCACGCTCACTTATCGTCACTCCAACTCATTGTGAGTCTACCTCAGCCAAAAGCAAGACTGCCTCTTCATTCAAATCCACAACCATCCGCCTCTGTGCACGCTGCAACCAATCCGCGACTGACCCCACTAGTATGTTTACGCCCTCCACCGTTTACTATATAAATGACTGCATTTTGCATTAAAGGCAGAACAGTTCTGCCCAGAGTCTGCGTGGTGACTGCACACTCATCTTACTGGTCTGAATTTCCATTACCCCCAAAGCAAAACAACAGAGTTAGGAGTAGCTCACAACAGACTTCCAGAGTGTGATGGAAATAGTTTGCTTCGTGAAGTGTAGAATGTATAGAACACACATCTTACTTTTCTGGGCCAATGCACTTTCATTGGCCCAGTGGTTACTGAAAATTTCTTCCAGAGTCTCACAACAGTCCAGTAATATCAATTTTCAGTGTTTGCTGCTTTGGATTATCATTACAGTATGATGTCCATTGTTATTTTTTTTTATTTTTTATTTTTTTAGGTTTTTTGAGACAGGGTCTCGCTTTGTGGTTCAGGCTGGCCCTGAGCTCAGCCTCCAACTCACATCACAGCAATCCTCCTGCCTCTGCCTCCCGAGTGCTGGGATTACAGGCGTGAGCCACCACGCCCGGCACTGTGGTCTGTGGTACTGGTTGCTGCTGGGCGTGAGTCTCCATGCCCAGTATGGTATGTGGACACCGGGGAATCGAACCCGGGCCCTTGCGCTTGCAAGACAGGCACTGGAACCACTGAGCTAACTCCTTGGCCCTCCATTGTTATTTTAATAGAAATTCTGAACAGTATAAAATAGAGTTAGTTACCTTCCTATCTGCCATGCCACAGCTATTCCCATGATGCAGCTCCAGTCGTAGCTCCCTTGTATCTTTGGTTTTTCCTAGAACATGGCACCTGGGTTAATAATCTCAACTTCATTTTGTGTTCTGTATGTGTTCACTTTATTTTCTTTTCCTTTTAGCTTGACTTAATACCAAATATAAAACTGATGAAAAGTTGCACTTTGAAGTGTTAAATGAAAGTTGTGAAGATAAGAACACAGTTTAGTATCTATAGCTGCTTGGGAAGATTAGCCTACCCAAACTTATTTGATAAACATTTGTCATTGGTGACAATAGGTAATGAATATTGTCCACATCAGAATCATCTCTTTCTTGTTTTCCCTTTTTGCTCTTCTTTGCTCCTGTGTTGTCTGTCTACCATTTAAAAGCTCTCTTTATAACAATTCCTGCTTCTAACCTCATACTCCACACATTCTCTTTGAGTGACTTCACCCACCCAAGGAGTATTTGTGCTAGGTAAACCTCCATTTGCAGCCCTCCACACTCTGCACTGATTTACTTACGTACAAGGGGATTCATCATCACCCAGTATCTCACGGAAATCTCAGATTCAACAAGTCCAACAGGAAGTTCTCAGCCCCAACAACCTGGATAGCTCATGTCCCACTCGTTCCCTGCCCTACTCGCACAGACTGTATACACTTCCCGTGCGTCTGACCTCCCCACACACACTGCCCACGTTAACTAGCACACGTGAAATTCACAACCGTATCCATCCATTCATCACTGAGCTGTTTTCATTTATTAACCACCATCTTTTTCATCTGTGAGTCTGAAGAAGAGCACCCACTTAGCAGGAAAATTTGCAATTGTTTTAAGGTCTTTTAAAATATATTTTGTGTGGCAAAATTGAAGGAGATGTTTTGAATGAATAGGAGAACAAAATGCAACTTTTCAACTTTTTAAGCTTTTTACTTCTCACTTAGAAAGTGTTGATATTTTGACTCCAGCCATCTGGCTCTACAAGATATCATGTGCTTTTGATAATTATATGTGAAAATTATTACTTGTGTCTTTTAAAATTAAGTAATGCTATTTGCTAAATTTATTCTTTCTTTCTATTTTTCTGTTAAGATAGTATTACTAATTTGTAATGGGAACATAAACGGTTTAAACAATGTAAGTGGCTGTTACAGATACCAACTGATCAAACTAAAACATAAATTACTGTACATAACTCAAATATTTCCTCCACTGGGAGCCTTGTATTTTGATGTAATTTCCTTCCACCCTTAAAAAAAAACCTAAAAACATCTGCTTCTATAATACTTTGGCATGCTTAAAATTTTTCATATCTAGACTCTGCAGTTTTGAAATACCTCTATGGAAGTTTCTTAAAGATGAATTGGAAAAATTTCCATTCCTCTCAGCTTGTTTCTTAATAAACAGCAGATGATTTACTCAAGAAACATACAACTGCATAAGTGTTTTGTTATGATCAAAGGTTTCCCTTAGACCCTATAGATAGATATGTTACACCTGAGAAAAACAGTATTTGATGGATTTGTTTACAAGTTACACACAAATTTTCCTTTAAAATTTACGGATCCAGTTTTGTCATATGAATTATACAGTGTGATGAATTTTCACACAGTCTCACACATTTTATAGATAAGGAAAGTAGATTAACAGAACAAATTCTCCAAGGAAACTTGGTAACCCAAAGCAATAGTACTAACAAAAAGATTTCAGTGAAGTAAATGGATTTCCTCTCTGTGAATTTAAAGTATGCATTTAGATAAAAACAGGCCTTTCTAATTTTTGACAGCAGTAATGGAAGATTAAATCTCAAGTCATTGGCATTGATTCGAAAATAGAAATGAACTGTATTAACGAAATGATACATAAGTGGTGGCAAAATGTATAGGAATAGGTCAATGATCTTCCCTGGAGATTCCAAATAGAGGTGCTAACCTGTTTAAAATATCTTCAGCCCCTCCATCACTAACTGAATATACATCCAACACCTGCCGCATCTCATTTCTACATTAGCTTCTGAATTAAATCAGTAATTTGATCAGCCTTAAATAAAATGTATCCATCCGCTATAACTAGATTCCTCTCCTGTAGTATATCCCACTCTGATCCATTTCTACCATACTAACCACGGCTTCTTTTGCACAGTTGAAATTGTGTCACCCGATAGAGTTCAACCTCCCTTACATGTGTACAGTCCTCTCTGTGGTTCTTTTGTGGCTCCCCGGTAAGCTTTGTCTGCCCTTTGACCTCACACAACGACCTGTGCGTACTCTTTCCTCTGCTAGTGTCTGTTTTGCTTTGTCCTTTTCCTTGCTTCCCCTCTTCTTCTTCGCCCTTCAATTTCTGGCTTAAACATCTTTTACTCCAGGAAACCTTTTAAGAACAAAGGTTCCTTGGTGGAAGGTCTTATAAATCCCATAGCAACTATGCTCTCCACCTTGTAGCACCCAATGCAGCAAGTTACTTACTTTCTGTTCCTAGACTGTACACCTCTCGGGGGCAGGCAGTGCACTTTATTTAATCTGAAATCCTCAATATATGAAGCAGTGCTTTGACTGAATGAATAAGCGGAAGAGTAAACCACACGTTCTCCCTCTGTGTTGGAGGGAACTGTGTCTATGTGAATCGATGTCTTCCGTGGCAAATGCACAAGTTTAATCACACTCCTTCTTTCTCCCTACACATTCTAATTATAATTTAACGTTAAAACATTTTGGATGAAAATAAGGCTTGAATTTTTGTGAAGATTGCGTGGTTTGTTCTTTCTCTGATACGTTTTGATGGATCAAATCCAAGTCCAAAATCCATTTGAATCTTTTTTCTTGTTTGGAAGCAATGTGAGAAGTAAAAATTAAGAAATCTAGAAAAACAAATATGTTCAATAGAGAGATGAGAACTTTATTTGCCTGGATAGATTATTTTGGCCCATAGTTTCACATTTAGATAGTGCTACGCTAACGATACATAGCTGTGGTTGAATTATATTTTCATTGTGCGCTTTCTGTTGAGATTGAGCAGATTTCAAAAAAAGCAAACCAATAGGAGTTTCACATAAAAAAGAGCAGAAAACACAATGGCACAATTCAAGAGAGGTATGGATACTCTAAAAATTTCTTGCTAGCTTTAAAATTCTTCAATTTTATGAGTTCTCAATTATATTATACAAAAACACTAATTTTAAACCCTGCTGGACACACACAAATTCAAAGAGAAATGTCTGTCAAATGTTCCTCCACAAAGACAAGGCTGGTCATGACTAAGTGAACACCTGGCATAGAACAGCCCACGTGTATCACATGAACGCATCAATGAGGGGCAGAAACTGTTTTCTATTTCAGTCTTGTCTCTGCTGCCCTCTAGTGGTCGATACGCTTAACTCTTGCAGGACTTCAAAAGAGAACTGAGTGTTTTATAGTGCTGAATTTCTACTTGAGGGGAGGATGGATACGAGCTCTTCCTTTTGATTGAGTTTTGCATTCATCATTTTAGCTATTATTTTGGCTGACCAGGACCAAGTACTCAGGCCCAGATGCATTCTCCATCATTTTCTACCTGCAGGAGCTTAAGCTGGACTAGTCCTATTAGGTGTCGATAAACACATTTGTTCATTGACAGGCCATATTTTTCCTGCATGTTTATCACGTGAAACCCCCAGTATGTCATGCTGATAATAACACCATGCTTTTCTTAGTAATTTCTATGGGCTACTTTACATACACAGTGACGGATGGTGTTTGATGTTATCATGTGTTGTCAGTCAGGAAATAACACATAAATCATAGATGTCCAAAGTTTTGCTTTTCTTGGGCTGCAATGAGGGAAGAGGAATTGTTTGGGGCCACATAAAATATATGATATAGTCAACGTATATAAATAGCAAAATAACCTTTTAAAATACCTTACTTATTAAAAGATTTCATGAACTAACACAAGCTCGTTAATAAAAGAAAACTAAGCTGTCTGCTTAATAACAGTCATCACTTGTCTTCACTGGCTTATACATGTGTATTCATGTTACTTGCCGAGAATTGCAAGTATCATTTGATATGTGCAGGTTTGGATTCCACCAGCTGTGCGGCTGGGGCAGATGAGAGACAGAGAGACAGAGACACAGAGAGAGACAGACAGACAGAGACATAGAAAGAGAGACAGACAGAGAGAGAGACAGAAACACAGACAGACACGCACTGCACAGCGCCCTCTTGCGGACGTCCTTCCACTGTCGTGGGTGTTGGAGGCTTGAGCACGGGGCACTCAGAAAATATCTCTAAGGTCACTCTGCGTTAAACGGTACGTCCCGTGGGACCGCGTTAGAGGCTGCATGCAGTTTTTAAGGTGTACACTGGCAGCTCCTGATATAAATGATACACGATTTGAGTAGCCTGGTACTATAGATGTGCAAATAATTCCAACGAAGTGTGGTAGATACTTAGCGACTTGTATCATAAATAAAATCATCTGTAATCTAGCGAGTATTAGTTATATTTCTGTATTATCCTGACCTGTGAGGGTCACATCCTGAGTTCATTTATTGTCTTGTGTAGGAACGGGAGGAAACTTTCTTTATAAGCCGAAAAGTGGGATTATGACACTGGCTGTGAACTCCTTACTGCTTTCTCGTTTGCTTTAAATTGAACTGGCCCAGCGTCCAAGGCAGCGTGAGAGCCTCGCTCCTGCAGCCGAAGCCCAGGCCCTTGGGCTCGTTCTGTCTCCGTGTGTGTGTCTCTCTCCCCATCCCGTCTCAGTCTCCCCTTCCTTGCTCATCCCTGCCCCCTCCTCCACTTATTTGTTTTTCTGGTACCTGAGAACCTTGCGCTTGCTAAGCAGGCACAGTGCCTCTGAGCTCCGTCCCCAGCCCTCCACGCCATTTCGCCCCTCCTCCCGCTCCTCCTCCCTCCCTCCCTTCCGCTCTGCTCCTCCCCCTTCCTCCCCTCTCTCCTCCTCCTTTCCCTCACTCTTCTCTCCTCTCCTCTTCCTGTCACTCCTTTTGCTCCTCCTCCTCCCTCTCTCTCTCCTTCCCTCCTTCTCCACCCGTCCTCATCTCTGTCCCTTACCTCTATATTTCTCGTAAACCTTCTTTTGACACCCCTGTTCTCTTGGCCTTCTGATTAAGGCATTTTTGTTTCTTTTGCTTTTATTTCTCTTCCTCACTATGCTTCACTTGGCTGAGACTCCAAACTACCCCCCCACGCACGCGAGCGCGCGCACACACACACACACACACACACACACACACACACACACACGCATGCGCACACAGAGTGTCCTAGAAAGTAATTATCTGAGTTGAAACAGAATCTTTAAAACAAAGTGAAAATATCTGTCACAACAGAACTCATAATACACTGCATCTAAGAAGTGCAAGGGAGGAAAACTTTCCTCAGACCTCTTGGGTTCTGTAACTGGCCTGAAAATTAAACTAACGTAAGAACGATTAACCGAGAAAATCATGGGAGTTTTATTTAATAGCCTTCCGTGTGCACGGGAGTGTTTGTAAGGATAGAAACACGCAGAGAAGCATTAGGCACAAAAACACATGGAACTCAGCCAGGCATGGTGGCACACGCCTGTCATCCCAGCCCTGGGGAGGCAGAGGCAGGAGGATCGCGTGGGCCATGTAGAGAGTTTGGGGCCAGTCTAAGCTATAAAGCGAGACCAGTCTCAACAAACCATACACTCTTTTAGACAAAGAATAATAAATGGTGGTGGCATGTCAAGATGGAAACCTGGGCTCGTGGCCATAGGACAGTGGGATAGGGATTAGGACAGATGTGGAGGAGATAATGGAAGAGGAAGATTATTACTAGACACGTTGTAGAGATCTGCTTTGACATGGAGTCCCAGTCTCTGGTGATAAGAATACTCTTGTCTCTCTGGTTCAAGGAAGGAACATTTCTCATGAGAAATTTATGACCTTCTTTTAGCAAGAAAGGGGAAAGTGGACAGTCTTCACTACATTTGCTATTTCTCAAGTGCTTTCCATTCAAAATAGTCAATATACCAAAATACCATATTCTGGGATGACATTTTCAAAACCCTTTCAGAAGCAAGAGGGAGCGAGTTGATCACTAGACAAAAAAATAAGTAAAAGACTAGTATATTTGTCACTGAGATCTTATAAAGAGATTCACACAAAAAGAAAAGAGAGTCAAATAAATTGTTTGATGCATTCCATTCTCGTGGGCACGAAGGTGAATCAAGGACACAAGAAGAATTTTGACCAAATTTTACCAAAAGCTGACCTGGGCATATAATGCTGCCAGTGCTGGTAATGTGGTTCCCACTTCTATAATAATTAGAGCTTAATGACAGTAAAACAGATATGAATATAATCAGCAATGAAGACTGACTCCCCTGTTTGTGTAGTTCCATTTTAAAGAGGAATCAAGGAGGAGATTTTGTAGGCTAAAGGTAAAGCGATGACAAAATAATCTGAGTTATACAGATGAGTGGCAGAGTTAAACCTCTGGGCTTCAGAGCTTTTGCATATCATATATTTTGGTGTCTCCCCGGGTCTCTGAGCACAGCACAATGACAGCCGTGTCATCTCACCTCTTCTCCCCATCAGCATTTCTGATGAGGGAAACCTTGGAAGGAGAAAATGGTAGAAACTTACACTTTCATTGGCCCATGATACTTACTGACCCCAGTTGGAAAAATATAGTCAGATCTCTATTTAAAATTGGACGTAAAATGAAATACCAACTGTATTAGATATGTGAAGTTAAAGATTAGGATTGTAAAACTATTCCAAAAAACTCAAAGAAGCTTTATTATTTGATGTTAAAGAGAGAAACCATTCTTTAACATGGCTTCAAATCCAGTAGCCAGCAAGAAAAAACTTTGGCAGATTTTAAGTATACAATCGTTTTGGGATATGATTTTTCATAAACAAAGCTTTTAGCTTTTTAAAACAAATGGTAGGAAGAAAATATTTTTATCACACATGAGCCAAGGCAGTACTATCATGGGAGACAAACAGAAATCTTTCAAATTAATAAATAAAACTCAAAACTTGACTGGAAAAAAAAAAAACAGGATGAAGGCGGCTGATTCATGAGAAATGCCAATAGCCTAGGAGAAATGAAAAGTAGATCATCTTCTCTTCCATCCAAAATGTACTTTGTGTCCTAATCCAATGTAAGCGGTGTGAAAACAATATGGAAGACCGTAGAGAGACGGTGAGGGGAAGGACTCATGAAAGGAGAGACAGAAAGTAGACATAAACTATCAACTAAGAGACACAGGATTGCTGCCAACTGCTGACGCTGAAAAAGATGAGCAAAATCTCACCTAGAGCCTTCAGGGAGAGCGTGTCACCCTGTCCAGTGTTTGACTTGGATTTCTTTTTTTTTTTTTGGTTTTTTGAGACAAGGTCTCGCTGTGTGGTTCAGGCTGGCACTCAGCTCAGCCTCAAACTCACATCTCAGCAATTCTCCTGCCTCTGCCTCCCGAGTGCTGGGATTACAGGCGTGAGCCACCACGCCCGGCACTGTGGTATCTGGTACTGGCTGTGCTGGGCGTGAGTTTCCACGCCCAGTATTGTTATGTGGTTACCGGGGAATCGAACCCGGGTCCTTGCACTTGCAAGACAGGCGCCGGAACCACTGAGCTAAATCCCCGGCCCTTGACTTGGATTTCTTGCTTCCAGCACTATGGGCCAATGAATCGCTATTGTTTGGAGCCACAAAGTACAAAGCCTTCTTGTTCCTCTCTAACTCCAGCTAGCCTTACATTGGGCCTCTTGGTTTTGTTCAGTAGCTGTTGGATACATGTTTAAGGCTTCTCTGAATAACTCATCACAGTTTACTACTTTTTCCTTAGTTTGAGAAATCTCATCTCTACCCTGGGCATTTCTGCAATTTGTGAATCTTCTATATATTTTCATACCTAGTATTCATGTCAGATACTTTTTCGTGGACTCTGTATCTTTGCTGACTATGTTAGTCATGTCTCACAGCATTTTGTTTAGCACTTCCAGTGTTTAAAGTGTTTCACCCTTATGCACCTTGCTCGCTTTCTAAGGTGATTCTGTGAACTTGTAGTACTTGTCCTCTTTAAAGGGCCAGATTTCTTTATCTCTTCTTAATTCACAAAGCTCTGCTACTTGAGGTTTGCTTTTGTCTGCACTTGTGCCCCCTAGAATTACCTTGGAAGAGTGGAGACCTCATAGGTATTTTGATGGCTTGTTTACCCACATCCCTATGTTTTTGCATGTATATAAGAGGGGTGTGTGTGTGTGTGTGTGTGTGTGTGTGTGTGTGTGGTGTGCCGAGGGTTGAGGTCAAGCAGAGTGATGAGGGGTAGTATGAAGATCTTTTCTTTCCACAGATGCACCCATGTTTATCCCTCTCTGCCAGAGCCCAGTGTAGGAGGCTCCCTTGCTAGAGTGAGTGCATCGGAGGACACCACAGGAACACAGCTCCCCGAGTGCTTGGTGCAGCAGAGTGAGGAGCAGAGTCCGTCCCGGGAATCCAGCCTCTGCAGTACTAGTTCAGTCTCTCGGGCTATTGCAACGCTCCTAACAGCCGCTCCCCAGAGGAGCAGGGCTGGGGGTAGACAGTCCAGCCTGGGAAGCTCCACTTTCCCACACAACTATCCAGTGTTTGGTTTGATCTACATGTATCGTCTTTCCCACTAATTTTCCATTTCAAAGTGAAAGCTTCTTCCCTTCCCCCACACCATCATTTCCAGTGATCCTTTGCCGTGCACCGCCATTGGTCTCTGTGTTGGACCTCAGACTAACGCTTGTGCCAGCATCCTCGCCTCCCCTTGTGAAGGAGATCAGTTAGTGTGTCTTCGGCTACTCTTGTCTCCCAGACAATTTCTCACATTTGTTACTCCAACTTCTGACTCCATTCATATTTTTTCCTATTTTTCCTTATTAGGGTATTTTCCTTTACTTTAAGCCTTGGAAGCATTGCTCACTACAGTTTTTTGGCCAACATGTACACTTGACTGTAATTCCGTTCTGTCTTTGGTAACTGCTATAAAAATGATGACCAGAAATCAAATAAGACAAAAGTGCAAGGCAAAACAGAGAATAAAATAATGAGACCATATTTAGATTTTGAAAACCATTTTTGTGGCACGTATATAAATTAAGCTAGAGAAATTTCCTAAGATTTTTTTCTTCTAAGTTCTACTTGTCAAATGTTTTATAATACTTAGTTTTAAGAATTAAAAGATTCATATCACAGCGACATATGTGTGCCCATGTTTATAACAGCTCAGTTTGTGATAGTTAAATTTTGGAAACAACCAAAATATCTATCAACTGGAGACTGGATAAAGAAGATGTGGGTCTTTTATAGAACAGAGTGTTACTCTGCCATAACAATGATACGTTTTTCCTACTCAAATGGATGTACCTTCAGGACATCCTCATAAGTGAAATAAATAGGTCACAGATGTGTATATATCCTATCTTTTCTCTTGTAAGAGAAAATGAAGATGTAAATGAGTTCTTTTATATATAGTAGATATTATGAAACAGAAAATATTTTAAAGGAAATAGAGTGTAGGGGTAAATAACTAGGGGAAAAATAATATGATGGTAATAAAAAAGAAAACAAAGCTTATATAGGGAGAGGGTAGGGGGTTGTAGGGTGGGCAGGAGAATGGGAAAAAAGAGAATTAAATTGTGTCATATACTGGTACAAATTCTCAATGTTAAATATGATGACGATGTGTATATATAATATACCAATAAAGATTTGAATTAAAAAGATTTACATTATAGACATAAAAGCCTTTTAGCTTGTGTAAAAAAAAAAAAATTACATCCCTAAATTCTGAATTTTTTTGAAGAGAGACATTCCCATGATGATCACTAGATGGCGCTGCTAACTTGAAGAATCACTGCTTAAATGTATTAAAATTGGAGGCAGTTTTTAAAGTGATTTTCAAAATTTTTTATTTACTTATTTTTTTGAGACAGGGTCTCATTTTGTAGTTCATGCTGGCCTTGAACTCACTATGTAGTCCAGGCTATCCTCAAACTCGAGGCAATCTTCCTGCCTCTGCCTTCCGAGTCCTGGGACTACAGGCCTGAGCCACCACTTCCGCTTTAGAGGAAGTTTTTTTACTCATGTACATAGGGGGTAGAGGGTTGTAGGGAGGGCAGCAGAATGGGAAAAAAATGAAAATTAAGTCATGTCATATACTGGTACAAATTCTCATCGTCGGATTTGATCATAACGTGTACATAAAATACACCAATAAAATCAATTTTAAAAAATAAAAGATTATTGGTCAACATTTTCATTACACATGTAGCTTATGAAAGATTTAAAAACCAAGCAGACAGAAAAACTTAATGTTATTAATATTTCAAATTAAATTAATAATTCAGTATATAGTTAAATATTATATACACATTTAACAAAAATTGAATGTATCTTAGAGGAGCTTAATAACTAGGTCTTTTAAATGAACAATAATTATAAATATCATACTATTAAATATTCCTCAGCAGCATGACTTGTGACTATATGAGCATATTAAATTTTAGGTAACCAATGATCTGATAAAGAAATTATGTTATCTCCAATATTTTATTTTTATAAACAACATTGTTATGAGCATCCTTATGCTGAATTCCCTAGTTATAGCTCATGTTTTCATTTGCCCTCATAGGATAAATTCCTACATGAGGTCTTGTATTCAAATAATTTTTAAAGCATTATTTTAGTATTCATTCCTCCAAAGGATATAGTTTATACACTCTTTCTTCTTTGGAGTCCAAAGTAATATACTTTGATTATACATTTTTTTTTTTTTTTAGGTTTTTTGAGACAGGGTCTCGCTTTGTGGTTCAGGCTGGCCCTGAGCTCAGCCTCCAACTCACATCACAATCCTCCTGCCTCTGACTCCCAAGTGCTGGGATTACAGGTGTGAGCCACCACGCCCGGCACTGTGGTATGTGGTACTGGTTGCTGCTGGGTGTGGGTCTCCACACTCAGTATTGTTATGTGGTTACCGGGGAATCGAACCCGGGCCCTTGCGCTTGCAAGACAGGCGCCGGAACCACTGAGCTAACTCCCTGGCCCCAGATTATACATTTATTAACAACTTGATTTTTGTCCTTATGTTAACTTTTTAAGAAAATAATAGTTAATAATATCATTACTTATTCGAGATACTTTGTATATTAAATTTGTTGTCATTAAGTTTATCCCAAATATATTAATTCCAATTATTAATATGGTACTTAGAATATATCTGTATTTACATTGTTTATTAATTTTTTGAAAGTCACTCTATGATTAATTTTAATAAATTCTTTCTAGGGTGCTATGAAATGAATGAGTCTATGTTTATGTGCTGTAGACTGTATGTTTTATAATCATGTTAGAAAATTTTCAAATTCCCTTTATAATTTTATGTATTTTTTATCACTGAATTTCTCATGGTGAAGGGATGCAAAAATTTTCAAGAACTGTGTTTGGATTTATGCATTTTTAAAATATATTTTAAAGCTTATATTTTCAGTATGATTTGGATATTTTTGTTTTTGACCTTTTTAAAAAAAAAACTCAAATTGTATGTGGTATCCTTCCTAATCAATGCATCTAATAATGTATGAATTTAAAAATTCCTTTCCATGTTATTGGAGAGCTTGATGTTTTCGGAGGCTTTAAACGTGTTCTCCAGAACATTTCCTGTCTTTTGTTAACAGCTTCCTTTAAAGCGCAGCTCTGTGAACCGCAGGTCTACGTCATCATGTACAGGGGTTCAGGGCTCTGAACCCCATGTCACAACCCCTATGGGGAGGAATACCGAGTGTCAATTTTTAGGGAGGTGCCTAATCGGAATATAATGATTTCCCATTTACATTAATGGAATTTAAAAATAACGCTATTCACTTAATGACAGTTTTTAGGAAGAACTGAAAGTTAAAGCCAGGAGAAAGTCCAGTTACACATCAAAAGATCCACAGGAGCTATTATTATATTTCAATGTTTTTGGAAGGAGGAAGTGGAGAGCTGAAGTTCCTTGCCCAAAGTGAGACAGCCAGGACTTAAAAACCACACAGCAAAAATATCTATTTGTGGTTTTATTTCCA